>VYZT01021518.1:0-32051 GCA_013400735.1 Pomatostomus ruficeps
GTCACTCTTCCCTCCAGGGCCTTATCACATGGGAGTCCTCAAGATCACCCAAGTGGTCACATCTGCTCTCCCAGAGTTCAGTGTTGTGAGCTTGCTTTTGCTGTGCTCACTGCGCTCAGGATCCTGGACTCCACCATGTCATGGTCACTTGCAACCAAGTCTGCCTTCCATCTTCACATCACCAGTGCCTGCCCTTGTTTGTGAGCATCAGGTCCAGGGGCACCTCCTCTCATTGCCTCCTCTATTGCTTGGGATCAGGAAGTAGTTCCTTTCCAGGAGTTTTCTGGAATGCTTATGCCCTGCTATGTTCCTCCTGCAGTAGACAGTAGGGTGGTTGTAGTCCCCCTTGAAGATCAGTGCCTTTGAATGGAAGGCTGATCCCAGCTATCAGCTCTCAGCCCCATCCAGTTTTTCACAGGTAAACATGAAAAGCCATCTGAGACACCCTGGTATAGCCAAGACATCAGTCTACTCTGGTCTACCACACAGGATATGTGAACATACTACCAAAATTTGTTTCATTGGTGGAACAGCTGCAGTGAAGTTTTATTTCTTCAGGTGCTTATTAATGAGCCTATGTGCCTGCTTCACTCTGCTTAAGTTAAATAAAGGTCAAGGGAATATTTGACCTGGAGTTTTGGAAGGAGGAGATATGTTTGCATTAATTCTGCTACTTTACTGTAAATGGCAACTGTATCAAAACCACTTCAGAAACAGGCCAGGTTCCTTCTTAAATGTGGTTAGGCTTTTTTGTTTGTTTGTTTGTTTGTTTGTTTTTGTCTACTTCTCATATTTGAAGTTTTTCTCAGAAGCCTGCTGCTTTAGTTGGTGGAAGTATCATTCTTGTTTAAACCTGTAATTTACTGTAAAGTCACCTGTTTTCACACTGTCATTTCTCTCAAGCATAAATAAACAATTCTTCATTGAGTGACTTACAGTTCTGGGATTGCATTCAAAAATAGATGCTGCCTCAATGAGTAAGAGATCTCATAGGTAGCAAGGAATCACTTCAGTGTGACAAGACAAAAGGCATTGGACACTGGGCAGTGCAAGGGGAGACCGCAATAACCTACCTTTTCATATGGTTCAGGCATATAATGTCAAGCACAGTGCATAGACAGTGAAATTAGATTTTTGTGAGGCAGTTAAGAACAGGTGTAAGTATTTGATCCCTGCTGTTTGTTACCCATACCTATTCCAAAGTGTTGTCACTGAGGCATATATCACATATATCACATATATCACATATATCATATATCTCATCATATCACTGAGGCAGTACAGCAGTGTACTGCCTCAGTGATATGAGCAGATAACATTGTTATCCATTAGCTGGCACCATGTCCCTGTGCAAAGGCTTGTGTTCTTGCTCTGTGTGTTGGTTGGTTGGTTTTTATAAGCAACTTTCAAATGTTTATGGTCACTTGGAGTGGTTGGCCATAGCACTGATGAAATCTTGCATGGCCTTTTAAGCAATAGAGTTGCTCTTGCTTACATGGACTGGCTTTCTTTATTGTGGAGGTGTTGCTACATTTTGTTCCATTTCATAAAACCTCTGCACTTTTGCTTATTAACTTTGTCTAATTCATCAATGGTGTGCCATCTCTGCAGACCTCATCCCTGCATCCCCAGGCTCAACAGCAACTTGCCAGTAGACTTCAAAGAATTGTGTGAAAATAAATGTTTATTTATTTTAACACAATGTGTTTATTTTTAAATTAATTTTATTTACTAAATACCAGACAAATTTTTCATTCACAGCTTTGCTAGCTTTCCATTTGATTTACAATTGGGCTAAAGGTGAATCTACCTGAATTCTTTCAGCACTGTCCTTGTAGGGTAAATATGTTTTTGTACTGCAGGTGTAGACTGTACCCTCTACAGATTTCCTTTTAGCATCACATACATGGCAGACATTACCATTGCCTGTTCATCTTCATTATTGTGACTAGCAGCAAGGTCATTGTACCTCTTGACATCCAGCTGTAATACTGAATGAAAGAAAAGAGCCATCCTACAGGGTCTACCTTGACAAGTGGAATGAATGTGCCATTAGTTCTAAGCCTCAACAAAAGCTCAAGAATGAGTTAGATGCAAAAAAACCCAGATGAGATAAAATTACTCTTAAGAAAATAAAATCACTCATATTAAGCTCAGCATTCTCAAATTTGAAATAAAGAAAGAAAGATCCCTGAAATTTTTGTTGAATGGCTGTGCAGTGCATTGGATGAGAACTTCCCATTCATGCTACTCGTAGTTTCAGTACAGGTGCATTTGCCAAGAACTGTGAAAGTTATATTCTATGACTGTTAAGAGAGCCTTAAATTGAGTGAAAGGTATATAATTTATAAAGTGGATAAAATCTTACTTTTTGTCCATACGAACATATGGACGTATCTTTCCACATGAGAATAATTTGATTTTCTACTGGATAAAGGCCTGAAGGCAAAGGCAGTTGCATTTTTCTTACCATCATCCATCATATGAAAAATTACAGTCTCTCCTTCCCCTTTCCTTTCCAAATGGCAATGTATTACACTCTGAATGTTGTAATTTTTTGAGTACTGGGAAGAAACAGTGTTCCCCTATCTGATAGCTATCATTCAGAGTTATTGAAGTCCCCTTTATGGACTGACCTGTTCCAGGACATACCACTCCCATCTCTGTACATGTGGAGGTTGCTCTGCATCCAAGAAGAACTTTGACAGAGAAGATGAAGTAATACAAGAGGCATAAGCCTGAGGGGACTCCACAGATGTTATTAGCTGTTATTTCTGGACTGCGCCTGTAACTGCAAAGGGGATTGAACACATATGATCCTAATTTCATATAATGCCTCTGTACAATATTCTTCTCTTGCTTGCTTTGCTTCTTTTGGATAACTTCTTGCTATCTACAATCCTTTGAAATATTCTGCTTACAGTAACCACTAGAACAGTTCTGCTCTTGAGGGTGTCCCTTGTGTCTTTTGACATCAAATGCTTATCTGGGGTCTCTCTGAAAGTTTCCCACTCCTTGTAAATGGTCTTTATTGTGAAGTTAATGAACCAAATGTCAGCTGCAAATAAACTTTCAGCTGAGCTTGTTAGTCCGTAAAATCTTAAAGAGCTGTATCTATTTATGTAGAAAATCAACGTTAGAAAACTTATATAAAATTAGTAAAAGCTGTATCTTCAATATAAGGTCCAAGCACCCCCTATTAGGCAACTCAGCATAGCCTCTTTGCTGAACCTAGAATGTACCATACTCCCATATTGTTAATAAATTATTTTTTTCATTTTCTTTCCCTGTAGGATGGATTTCCATCCTTGTTTCAACTTGTTGCATATACATGTTCCTATACATTTGCAGATTAAATTTATGACTAAATAACATGCTTTTATCCATTACTGGGAAGTGTTCAGACCTACAGGGAAAAAAATAGGACTGCGAATCTTAGTGTCTGCTCTTAGTTTTAATGCAAAATCATCCATGGTAGTATATATTACTTTAATCAATGAAACTGTTGTAGGCAGCATAAAAAATCCAGTTTTGTGGCTGTGTTGGGTGGGGGAGGGAGGTGTGGGTAACTGCATGATATTTCAAGACAGATCACTTGGCTGGGCTCTTTGGATTCTCCAATTTAAAAGCTCTTTGAGTGAATAATGAAAAGACAATTATTTGAGGTGGCCAAAGCTGTCTCAGGACTGGTTCTCTTTCATCTGCCAGTGAATCAATTTAAGCACTTAGATATAGAATATAATGAACTGTTTTGAAATTGCAACTTGAACAATTTATGCTCCATAAAGAACCAAACCCAGTAGTAGTTCTATGCAATAACTTCTCCCAGCAGCAGCAGCACAAGTTAAATGTAAATAAGATGACAGTGTTTCTGAAGTCTGAATTAATGATTTTCCTGCTTCTGCCTCTCTTATTTTCCTCCTCTTAGCCTGTCCCCCAGGTTTCTTTAAAGTCTCTGTGGGAGATGAACCCTGCCATCTGTGTCCTGCCCACAGCCACGCTCCACTGCCAGGTTCCCGGGAATGTGTGTGTCAGAACCGGTACTATCGATCTGCTTCAGACAATTCTGATGCTCCCTGCACTGGTAAGTGTTTGGATGAAGTGTTGGAAAGCAAGAAGGGCAGTTAATGAGAGAGAATGTGCCTGAATAATTTGGGGGGGTTGCAGCTTCCTCTTCTCAAGACCTTTGAAATAACCCAAAACTTCCCTTTGCTCCTGCACCTGACTGCAGAGTAATGGTGAGAATGAGCATTCTTGGGTTTCGTTACAGCCTTCAGAGGGAAATGTTCTGCGAATAATGTTTCCCTTGCCCCTCCCTATTACTGAGCTCAGCCTCTCTGTCCCTCCCCTTCCCGTCTCACTTTGTGTCTGTGCCCAGGTTTAGCAGTGCAGTTCTGCTGCCCACTTCTACCTTTCTGAACTTTTCCCTTCTCATTGTCTTAGCCCATTCTCATCCCCATGCCTTCTTCTCACCCTCTGCATTTTCCTCCTTCTCTTCACTGTCTCTATGCCATCAAGGGAAGTGTTGGATGCACAGAATGGGCAGTTTTTTGGCTGTCAGGGTTTACCCCTGATGCCACTGAGGAATCTGGCTGGCACCAGGAATAATTGCAGGCAAAACTGTTGTCTTGTTCGTGCAATGGATAGGACAGGCTAACTGAAGTCTGAGGGAGTTCAGAGATAATTAGGTGCCAAAGGAGAGAATTAACAGGTCTCAGTAGAGAGAAATCTTTACTAAGCTTGCGTAAAGTTTAAAATTTCAAGGGATTGGCACTTCCCGAAACAATGGGTGTGCTTTTAGGGAAATGAAAAAGTCACACCCTTGAAACAAAGACCCTTCTTTGTAATTTTGTTTGTCTAAAGTGTGCTAATAAACTTGTTCCTTTATTTATGTGTGTGATGTAGCAGAGAGTATGTTTTTCATAGTCTTGCTCAAAGAAACAATTAAAGAAGAGTAAAAATGAGAAGAAAAAGCAACTTGTTCTTCTGTTCTTTTCCCTTTGCTTTGCCTCCTCCCTCCCCTCACGTCTCTCCCATTCTTTCATGGGATTTTGACCTTCCATTCTGTTTTCTAGGCATCCCCTCTGCTCCTCGTGACCTCAGCTATGAAATCGTTGGCTCCAACGTGCTGCTGACCTGGCGCCTCCCGAAGGACCTGGGTGGCCGCAAGGATGTTTTCTTCAATGTGGTGTGCAAGGTGTGCCCTGCGGGGTCAGCGGGGCCGTGCGTGCGCTGCGGGGACAGTGTGCAGTTCGAGCCACGCCAGGTGGGGTTGACAGAGAGCCGCGTGCAGGTCTCCAACCTGCTGGCCCGCGTGCACTACACTTTCGAGATCCAGGCCGTCAACTTGGTCACTGAGCTGAGCTCAGAAGCGCCCCACTTCGCCACCATCAATGTCAGCACCAGCCAGTCAGGTGAGAAGACCTCTGCAACCAATCCCAAAGTTCCTGCTTCTCTCTCTCGTTTGATTTGCTTGTATCTTTTGAATCCTGGAGTTTTGTCTTTTTGCTTGTGTGTTGTGCCATTTTTTATCCTGCCCTGCTACTTCCACAGTTGCACTTTCGCCCTCCTCATTCCTGCCTTATCTAAATGGCCTTTCCGTTCTTCCCTCTTGACAGAAAAACTCAACTTTAGCAGCTGATGTGGTTGTTAGGAAAGAAGCTGCCCTGGAGAAGATTCCAATGGGAGCCGTAGCGCTGTGGGTCAGACAAAGCATGTTGTTTCGTTGTGCAAGAGAGGGGACACTACCAGAGTTTGATGAGGATTTTGTGAGCATCAGTTTACCAGAGAAGCTCTTAATGAGCATTTCTTCATTTCCTCTTCATTTTCTCTATCCCCTAGTCTTCTCCATTTCATCTTCTTATTTTCCTGTTAATAAGAAACAATTTCATTTTTTTTGCTCTTATATGATGGAAATAATAAAATGTGTTGTGCAGTTATATTCAAAGATGTCATGATCCTTGTAACTAGAAACTAAACTGTGGGGATGACTAAACTAAGATACTAATGGGTTGTGTGGGCAGTCAGAGGAGTTCTATTTCCTGTAAATATCATTTACAAGGACTGGAGCTGGAGAGAGACACATACATACAGGCATAGATTTCTGCTAAATGTCAGCATTAAGAGACTGGGCATATGTTGTTCTTCACAAGCATGTATAAACTAATATGGAGAGGAATTATACACAGCTTGTTTAAGAGAATATAATGAGGAGTAATGTGATGAAGAGGAGAAAGAGGAGGAACATTTTGAACTGAGTGACAGAAAATGTCTGAAAACATTTAGAATTGTGTAAATGTTAAACTGAAACAAATCCCATATGAGATTCCAGAGTGTGGTGTGGAAACCCCTGCAAAAGGTTTTGGTAAAGCTCCAGAGAATTGCTGTGAAACCAGATGTGGCGTCATGGTCTTGGTTAAGTCACATAATTTCTGCCTCTATTATGTGGAAAGAAGGAAATATATATATATCCCCCAACTAATTTCCTACTTCTAGCAGATGCCAGGGAGTTGATCTGTTGGGTCCCTTTGAAATGTTACCTGACAGACACTGAATAGCAGAGCACCTGTGGGATCCCTGGTCCCCTTAAGAAGCTGGCTGCAAGTGGGTGATCGGTTTTTGTTTACAGTAAAATGTGGCTGGGTAATTTGTATGGTAATTCCAGGCAGTTCCTTTGGCTTCTCCTGGAGAAAGGTGGGTGTTCTGTTAACATCCTACAGAATTCTCTTTCTTCATGCTTCTCATCTCAACCTTCTTTATCTATATCAGAGATAACTTAATTGAGCAGCTGCTTCCTCCTCCTTCCCGGAATCACCAAATCTACCCCCTTCTTCTTCTTCTATTTGATTTTTCTGACCACTCGTGCTCTTCCAGGTGTCTCTTGGTGTCTCTGGGTGTCTTGGGTAGATTGGGTGCCTCTCTCTAAGGTGCCTCTCTTGTGTAGTAAAGCAATTTCAGGGGAGGCCAATTTTCTTAAATATCAGTGTGCACTGAGTGGCTTCTTTTTGTGTTTGGTCGCACTTTTTCTTTCCTTGTTTTTCCTTGGAATTGTTAGGAGTGAACTTGAGATGAGCTGCCCTCGATTTGTACTGACAGCTCATACTAGCTAGGCCCTGCTTCCTCCATCACGTGGTCTGTCTCATCCATGCCCCCTCCTTTTGATCCCTTCAGCAGCTTTTCACTTTAGCATTGCTTGTTGATGTTGTGGTATTATAACAATTATTATTATTTCTATTATTATTATCATACAAGCAGAGAGGAATTTCAGGATTTTACAAGCTGAGACAAAAAGTGTACAGAAAACATAAAGGGTACCGAAAAAATTAAAAACAAACTGGAAGAAGGTACACTTTCAGAATAAAGGGCCGTAGCAAAAATTTTCTCTCCATTGAATTAAAGATGACCCAAAAAAAGACCATCCAGTCCTGGCAGTTTCTGAAGATTCTGCTTACTCATACATCAGCCAGAGCTCTCTCTCTTCTTCCAATTACTGGTCCAAAAAACACTCCTGCCCCTTTGTTAGAGGTGTCATAGGCAATATTCTGTGTGGAAAGAGTTCTACTTTTCTCTTTTTCCCATGATACCTATTCCTTCTTCATCTTTTTCTCCAAAACACTGTTCCTCTAAGAGTTTGCTTACCCCTCACAGTCTTCTGGCCCTTCTTCAGAGCACGATAGGATCCTTTGGTTACACAATCACATTTTTCTGTGGCAGACTGTTCCTGCTCTTCAGTGACCATGTGCCTGAAATCAGAATAAGAAGGGCTGGCACTGAAAACGTCCTTTACTATAGGACTTAGCCTGAAACATGAGATCTGTTTGGATAGCAATAATAAAACCTGTTTGGATAGTAATAGTGTGAAATGCAAATATGATATGCTAATCACCATAAGAACTGTACACGGATGAGACAAGAGAAGGGAATTGCTTTCAGCTCAGGTTTGAAATGCTGAGGGTGAATACCTAAATAAATGTCAGGATGTATAGAGAAATGTTGGAAGGCTGTTCAGATAGCAGGAACCACATAATGAAAGGCAATTATGTAATCCTAATGAAGTTATACTTCTTCACAGGTATGAACCTGACACACAAAAATGCAAAGAACTTAAACTCCTACCACATTATTAAAAAAATAAAACTGGCTAAAATTTTATTCATTATTTTAACATCTTCAACTGTACTCTTCAGGGTAAAAAAAAATCTCTTCTCATGTCTCAGGAGAGATTTCAGGTTTTCATTTAAAGGACTGTGAGGAAGCTTTTTCTACGCACAGCTGTAACTACCTGTAACCACCATTTTTTACCCTGCAACTTTCACTGAAGCATGTAGTAATGTCTGCTGCCAGAGAAATGCTGCTGAACTTATTTGTTCAGGCAGTTGTTACGTTCCTAGAAGGAAGAGGAAAAGAGAAAGGCAGCAGAGATTTAAATGTCGGAACAAATCAATGCAGACTTTCAAAAACAAGTGCATTGGGGTTTTTTAAACTGAATCCAGACATTCTGAGAGCTCGTGGAGGTATGTGAGGATAAAGGTTACTTGACCAGGTTGCCTTGTACCTGTGAAAATATATGTAGCAGCCTTCTGCATCAGTGGGAATCAGAGCAGTGGGACCTGGCAATACCAAAAATCTGTAGCACTGCAGAAATGAGTGCTAGACAGTCTGAAGGCTTGTGTAAGAGGCTGAATGGGGACAGGGACACTTTTGGGTAGTGCCAGGAAGTTTAAGAGAACCTTACAGAAGATTTTCACATGAAATGGTACGAGAAGAGGAAAGGAATTAAATGCCAAGTATGCTTATGAGATTATGAAGGCAAATGATGACTTGCTCAAAGATGTTTGCTTTTCCGAACAGAGCCAAAAGAGTACAGTAGACTTAGTTGGCAAAAGCAGGGACAAAGGCACCAAAGGCAAGGCATTTTCTAGTTCAAAGCAAGAAAGAAATAAGAAGAGAGCTATTTTATTAGTATTAGCTACATACTATTGTTTTTTGCCAGGCTAAAGCCAGCAGATAAAGCAGGTGGAGTGTTCATTGTCCTCTGAATGAAATACATTCTTTTTCAAATAAGCTGTTTGCTCATTTATGATCTAATTGCCAAGCCTGAGGACTCATCAAAATTCCCTAAGAATTCAACTTTTTTGTTTTCTATTCACATAGGAACAACAAACATACTCCTTCAAGTTTTAATTTTTCCCTTAGTAGCATTAATGACATTTGTCAACGTAGCCATCTTTAATGGATTTGCACAGCTGTGATGGAATTATTTACAATTTATATGGTCACTCCACAAAAAGGAACTATTCCAGTTTCTCTCTTTAATATGCCCAATCTCTGCAGCATGAGCAGAGAACGAATGTGCTTGTTTTCACAATTCAGGTTTCAATTACTGTTTAAATGAAGACAAAAACCTTTTGAGCAAGTGTAATTATAAAGTACAAAGTAAAATGTGGCACCTTGTGTCATAAAGACTATTTTCTCTTTATTAAGCATGAGTGGAATGCATACACAAAAACTAATAGTAATAGAGGAAGGGGAAGTTAAAATAACTGACCGATTTGCCCTTTTAAAGCACTCTTCATCCATAGGAAGTAAAAGTACAAGGTTAGGACAGAAGACAATCCGAGATACTTTTAAAGGATTTTTGGATATTTAGAGAAAGGGCCAGAACGAAATTGAAATGTGTGGGAAAATGTAGGACATTTTCAAAATAAAGATAAGATAATAAACACATCAAGAAGGGAATTTCCATGATGCATTCAGACTGAACTTCCTTGAAGATGATATTTGGGAAGCTGTGTGGAATAAAGCTAGGGTCTTTATGTCATCCACTTGGAATATGAGGAAAACAGGATACCTGAAGAGGTAATGGAAGTGAAATAAGAATGTGAGAGTGGTAGATTTGAAGCTACTATTAGAGAATATAGAGGCATATTAGAGAACATTAGAGACCTAGCTGAGGTAGATCAAACTGTATAATTTAAGAAGATTGTGGGCCAAGATGGAAGGATAAATAACTAGAGCACACAGGCCTTGGCAGGCTTTAGTTTGAATCCCAGCCGAGTGATGACCCACAGGCCAGTTGTCTGAACTCCTACTGTACTTTTTGGATGTCTAGTCAGTACTGCCAGACGAGTGTCTCCTCAGAATCAGAAAATGGCTAAGCTTGGAAGAGTCCTCTGGAAAACATATTCTCCAACTCCTCTGTTCGTCAGGGTCACCTCAAGTAAATGGCCCCTGACCACATCCAGAACACTTTTGAATATCACCAAGGTTGGAGACGCAACAAGCCCTTTGGATGAAGGTGAGGCTTAACTGCCTGCATTTCCCTGGATCCTCTTTCTTTCCCTTACTGAGCAGAGGAGTGACACTTGTTTTCCACTAGTCCTCAGGCACCTCTCACAGTCACCATGACAATTCAAAGATTACCAAGAGTGGCCTCAAAATGGCATGAGACAGCTCCCTGATGGATGCATCCCATCAGGGCCCACAGAATTATGTAGTTTGCCTAAATATTCAGTCACTTGATCTGGCATGAGGAAGAAGATCTTCCTGGCTGCAGACTTGCCCAAGGTCTGCAGCACCTGGGGTTCCTAAAGGCAGGTCTTGCTGGAAAAGACTGATGTGAAGAAGATGTTGTGTTTCACCAGGACCCCTGCACCACCCAGCAGTCGGCCTACATTTTCCATCTTACTTGAGCCACTTCTGTACTTAGACAAACCCTTCTTGCTTTTGACATCCTGTGCCAGATGTGATTCCAGGTAGGCTCTGGCTTTCCCAACCATGTGTCTACGTGTTTGGACAATGCCTCTATGTTCCTCTCAGGCTACCTGTCCGTGCTTCTGCCTCCATGTACTTCCTTTCTGTGCTAGGAGCTCCTTGTTCAAACATGCAGGCCTGTTGGCATTTTTTGTCTGAATTGGTGCTTGTTGGGATGGACTGCTTTTTCACCTGGAAGAGGTAATCCTTGCACATGAACTAGCTTTTTTGAGTCACTCTTCCCTCCAGGGCCTTCTCCTATGGGACTGCTCCAGGCAGAACCACAAAGGGGTCACATCTGCTTTCCTGAATAATCTTCATGGAATGGAATATGGACTGAGTGTCACATGCCAGAGATGCCCATGGTCTGCTGAGAATGGATGCACTTGGCTGTGCTCTGCTTAAGTGGGGATTGCCACTTTTGTTGTTGTTACATGAGTTTGCACTTCCTTAACTTTCATTCCTTACGTAGTCTGTTGATTGAGATAGATTTTTAGTCTTGCAGGCATGTGTCTGTTGCCAGGAAAAAATTTGTCCTGCGATGTAGCAGGGTTGCAACTGACAATCCACAAAATATAGAATCTGGGAGTTGTATATAAATGGTGTTCGGACTTCTTTGCAGCTTTAACTGGGTTTATGTGAGCAAGAATTTTCCATATATTTGCTATTATTTAAATTGTATACAAAGGGCACTGCTCTTTCAGTCTTAATTAAAGATCTGATCTCACAGCATATTTTTTGCTCTCAGGAAATAGAAGAATAGAATAGAATAGAATAGAATAGAATAGAATAGAATAGAATAGAATACTTGGAAATTAACCTACAATGATCATAAAGTCCAACTGCCCAGATTGGATTGAATCAGGCCCTGTGATTTTAGCTGCCATTAGCCAGGGACCTAACGTGTCTGTGTCTACAAATGCCATGTAAAAAGAAAAGAATGAATAAAGCTGACAAATCAATATAGAGCTGGACACATTTGTGTATACAAAACAAAGCTTTGAAAGCAAAGTTCTGTTATAAACATTTTTAATAGGTGGCATGCAAACAAGGGAAGATACTCGTCTAGTACTTCTGTGGCAGCAGAGGTATGGTACTTTGAATGTCTATAGACATAAAATCTTGAACTTTGTATTTCCTAATGTATTAACACTGAGAGAATATCCTGATAATACAATTCTGACAGGAAATACATACTTACTTCACTAACAATTATGTTCACGTTGCACATCACCTTTTTATTAGTATTCACATCATGTTCGTATGAAATTTTTCAAAGGAGAAATCTTGATATCTCTTTTACTTCCAGTGATGGAAGAGCTCCCCTGGCCAGTGTTTCATAATTTTTGGTCCTTAAAAGAGAGGCAAACATGTATCAAAATCTAAACTGTGCTTCAGAGAGGCAGATTATCAAAATCTAAACTGTGCTTCAGAGAGGCAGATTAAAGACAACCTGCCGTCCAGTGATTCGTAGCTGGTTTTATTTTTGGGAGTTTTTAATGGCTTTTGTCCTAAGTAGTGTGTGCTTATTAGATACAAATCACTGAAATTACCCTTTTTTAATGCATTATCCTGGTTGCCCCCACCACCACCATCTGATTACCCTGATTGATGGACATACCTGGATAATAGGAACATTCTAGAATGCTGTAGCACATGGTCAAGAGATACACTTAGTGATGTTTTTGTTATTTCTTTGATTAATTCTTCCAGGTAGGGGAGAAATTGGGATTGGGAAAAAATGAGAAGCAAGGAATGAATAACTGCTGGAGGTGGGAAGGAGAGGAATTGAGGGAAGATTTAACTCCGATCATTCTGTAAAATCTTCATCCAAAACTAGAAGGAGGTGGGCTGTAACCTGGCAATGTAGCTGTGTATTTAGGTTTGCACCTCTTCCTGTGTGTTTGCTTTATGTCTCAGCAGTTAAACTTTTTGTAACATTAAATATACCAGAATCTGTCTTGATCAAATGTTACCTGGCCAGTTACCTCGTGATATTTGAATACAGTGTTATTCATTTGCATCTAAAATGCTACATATGGTCTTGGTTAATTATTGCTCTCTTTCATTCTTGTCACAACATTCTCATTGGCAGGTGAAGTAGTTGTGTAATCTTGTTTGAAGGACAAGCAAGGAGGACAGAAAGCATTTGATTGCTTAGACTCTTCGATTTTTGTTTCATTTACATTTTTAAATTAGTTCCCACTTGCCTGAGCTGTTTGAAGCCCATCTGAAATATGTTTTTTGGAATAATTTCATCTTGTTATTAAAAACAATCCTTTTATCTTTTTCACAATTAATGAGGGTAGAAAATGCTATTCTGAAGGTTTTGATCATTTGCCAAATGTCTCTGCTCCATTCCTCACATCAAGGAAGTTTATGTGTATTTTGTAAAACCAGTGGGGTTTGGTGGCAGCTTTTCATTGGCATGCTTTTTCTAGAAAATTTAAATGTTGCTGAAAATGTTGCATCCATTAGGGAAATGAGGATTCCCTAGCTGCTTACCTGTAGGTTTCTTGGCAACATGACATTTTGTTTGCAGAGAGAAAGCAAAACTTGAGAAGAGCTTTGTGGAAAAACAGATGGCAGGCTGAAAGATTCTCTTAAAATTACCCTGAAATTTTTGCTTGGAAATCTCTTCCTAGGGTTAAACTCATATTCTCTTAGCTTTTTCATGAACCTAGAGAGTGTGCATGTGTGTGCACATGGGTTCATGAATGGTTTTGGTAGAAGTGGATTTCCATTCTCCAGAAAGCTTCACATGCAAGGCCTCCATTACTTTGGTAGCCTATCCTTGATTTTTTCCCCCCAGGAAAAGAATTACAATCTGGGAGAGAAGCAGAAGACCAGTAATATGCTCTGCTTTTGTTCTGAATATTGTCCCATTCTTTGTCCAAGCATGATCTTAAAACAAGGCAGTGACAGAGAGCACCTTCTCATCTTGCTTGTAAAAATTGCGCATTTGAAGATCAGAATTATATTCCAGCTACAATATAGATAGTTTCTTAACTCCTGTGCACAATCAGTTGGATGTAGATTTCTTAATTTTCTTTCTGTCTGATTGTCAGTGACTCTATCTCCCAGCAAAGCATTATTGTGCCTGGATTTCTTCTGGTTATTTTACAAAGTACTTCATAATCCAATTAAGGAAAATTAAAGGAATACCTAACCTAACTTATTAACTCATCATAATGAATATTCAATTATTGTTCATCTTTAAGCTTATCCTTTTGCAATCTCTCCTTTTTGTCTTTTATTCCAGTCCCCTCTGCCGTCCCTATGATGCATCAGGTGAGTCGTACTGCCAACAGCATCACGCTGTCGTGGCCTCAGCCGGACCAGCCCAATGGGGTCATCCTGGATTACCAGCTACGCTACTTTGACAAGGTGAGTACAAAGTGGTACCGTGCACTTTCTGTCTGGGAGATGGAAAAAAATGCTTCAGTTATGAGGAAGGAACAGACTATAGCAACACCAGAAGTTTGTGATATACATGTCATCTGACATCAGTTCATCTGCATTTCCCAACTTGGAAACGTCTAGGGACAATGCAGATTTTAAAAAAAGAGAAGACACTTGTTTAAACTTAAAAGCTGTGGCTAACAAAAAGTTTAGCATCAGCTGACAGAGGTAACAGCAGAAGGAGCTGAAATTCCTAAATGTGTTTACTGGAATTGGATTCACTGAAATCTGTCATTTGTTTGTGAGGGGAAGTCTCGTGTCCCCATTTATGCATGGACAGACATCTCTAAGAAATCCATGAGGAGGGGTGCACTCTTTAATTCACTAAGTGGCAAATACCTCTTTGTGTGCTGGAATTACAGGGTGACAAATACAAATTTGAACTCCATTCACATCTCTTGTGTCTCCTAATCCATCTGACTTGAGGGAAAGAGATGTGTGGGGCAGTTCAGACAAACTCCCATTCCATATTGCTGGTCTTTCACATAAATATTTTCACAGGATTTTGCAGGACTACTATTTTTTAATGGTAGAAAGGACTGCTATTTGTGATAACTTGTCTAGCAGCTTCCTGGATACAGAATTACATGTGTTCTTGCTCTGAATTCTCAGAGAGTATATGAGTTTGGAGTTTGCAGAAAGTGAACCACAGGACAAAGTAGTTTTGTCTTTCACTTTTGTTTAGACTGAGAGTCTTTAGCAGAGCTTTGTGGGAAGCCCAGGCCTGCAGTAATGAAAAGCAGCAGTGAGGAGTGAGTAGTGAGCAAGGAAGTAAGGTCTGGAATAGCAGCTGTTGTTGAGAGGCTCTGTAAGAGGTTCAAAGAATATTGGGTTGACATGGAAACTATCATGCCTTGATGAGGAGAGCGAGCAGTGTAGGCAGAAGCTTCACATTCCATTTTGGTCATTGACATTCCCAGGCAGAAGATGAGGATAATTCACTGACCTTAACCAGTGAGACCAACATGGCCACGATATCAAGTCTGAGCCCAGGCAAGATCTATGCCTTCCAAGTGCGCGCTCGGACAGCTGTCGGCTATGGCCCTTACAGTGGGAAGATGTACTTCCAGACTTCTACGGGAGGTAAGTGTTGCCATTTTTTACTGAGGACTGCACATGATCACCTTCCACTTGCATGTGTCCGTTGGCTTATTCTTTGGAGGACTGCTACCAGATGTTCCTATTCAACTTGTCTGTCTGTGTATAATAATTTGTATATGCAGATTGGTTCACTCAGAGAAGCTTAATGCTCTGAGAGGGTACTGTTCACACTACTGCCATTCTCCCCAGCCCTGCTCCTTGTTACCTCTGTGCCCCTGACCAGCAGGAGCAGAGCGTGTCAGTAAAAATCTCTTTAGGGGGATGTTGCAGTAGTTTGGCCCTCCAGCTGTCATGGGAGGTCTTACAGCTGAAGGCTCTGTGAGTGTCTTAAAGACAGGTGGGACACAGGACACAAAGGTAGGTGGGACACAGGCATATGTGCAGCAGCTTACCTTCCAGCAGGATCACCATCCTTTTGGTGTGGATCAGAAGTACTCACGTATGTCACCAACAAGCTACATTAATAGGAGACAGTAGGATTACAGCCCAGCTGTAAAGCTACCTTACACTAGTGGCTTGTCAAGTGTCAGTGGACCAGGGAAAGAAAAAGTGGGTTCAGAGGGAGCACTGGCTTTTTAGATGTAGGAGGAAAGGCACTGGAGAAGCACAGTGACCAGGGAGCAAAGGGCTAGTAGGGATGGAATTAGGGGTGAGATCTAGGTGAGCAGGGCAGAAACCCTTCACCATTCCTGCCCTCTGCATTCGTGTGCGTGTATGTGTGTCTTCCTTGCCAGGGGAGCGCTCGGAGATGGTGCAGGACCGACTGCCGCTGATCGTGGGCTCGGTGCTTGGGGGTCTGGCCTTCTTGGTAATTGCTGCCATTGCCATCCTTGCCATCATCTTCAAGAGGTGAATTCCTTGACCTGCTCATGTGCACTTCAGACAGTGGAACTTCCTTACCCCTGCAACATAACCCCGCCCAAGGGAAACAGCTTGATCTGCATTTGTCCAAATGTCCTTGAGATGCCATTCTCTAATTAAGGAAAGATCCTGCCCCATTACTCCTATCTGAGGAGCCTCTCCTTTGGTAAACCACTCATGTACTTAGCTGATATTTGGCTAGTTAGCAATATGAACACAAGGAAAGCATTTCAAAGCTGGTACTGAAAAGGTATTTAAATCCATCGCTGTAAAGGAGGGACTGTAAATTGCATTTTAGGCAAGCAAGTGGGGAATGAAACAATGTGGTGGAGAAGGACTGGTGAAATAAGTATGCATATCTAGTTATTTAGAATGTGATAAATACCCTTTCACCAAGGACCAAGAAATAAGGGCTCATTTGCTGAAGAATAAAATCTATACAATCCCAGTGGTTCCATGGAACACTAGCTCATAAAATATAGGTTAAAGAAAGCAAATACCACTTTCCATTTTGGAAAGAATAAAGGGCATATAAGAGACTGTAATCTGTTACAGCAAAAAAAAAAGGACAGAAATTTTAAAGAGAAAAAAGTAAGGGTTGCTATTTTTGTAGAGGTACAAAAGTAAACAAAGGGGGTTTTGTTATTTGAAGAAAAGAAACAGTCATTACCCGCTCCTTGAATTTACTGAGGTTTGAACTTAATCCCCTAGATTGTCAGTAATGGATTTTTGTATCTTTGCTCTACTGTGCCTCTGCACAAGAGGGACCTTTTAGCTTTTTCTGCTGACCTAAAAAAAATGTATAAACTACTTAACTTTAGAAAGTGACGTCTAGTTTAATGATTTCTTTTTTGTTCGCTTCCTTTTTCTACCTTTGTTTTCTCCTCTTGTGTATATTATCTTTTAATATTTTTTTTCTGGAAAGAAAACAGTTATCAAATATTGTTACATTTTAAATGTTACCTCCTTTTATAGCTTTGAACTGTTAAAAATACAATTTCTTGTTACAGCTGGAAATGTGATATTATGTACACAACTCAATAAAGCATATATTTTTCTAAAAAAAATAAAACAAACCCAGAATAAGTTAATGTTACCATAACTGTGTTGGGGAAAGACATTAATGGCATCTGTAAATATCCATATGAGGAAATATCATAAAATACATTCATTTATACTTAAAGAATTATGTGCAGTTAATAGACAATCTTTCAGAAAAAGTTGAGATACCTAATTTCTATTTTAATTTGTCCTTGATAAGAAAAGTAAGTTTCAAGATGCAGAAAATGAGGAACACCAGATGAAATGAGTAGTTCTTTAAAAGGTTGAGCATATGTAGAGTCAAATGCTATGACTTTAACTTGTTTTTATAAATTGTTGGTGCACAGTTTTCAGGCAATATGCAGTGTGAAACACCTATTGTAGCTAATGGTTTTGTTGGTTTTTTATATGGAAAACAATTAGTTTGTTAGATAACCTATTAAAAAAACATGAATGTAGACCTGACTTTCAGGTTCAACAGCAGAGTTAGTGCTCTTAGGTATAGGCCCCCAGTAAAGCAAATTTCTTCGCACGAGAGAAAAACTTTTGAAGGTAGAATTGTCTGTGGTTTTGAAAGCAGAATTTAAAGAGATAAGTGACAAGTAAGAATAATACAGTTAGCTGTTAGAATGTCAGAATTACTTACGTTCATAAAGAAAAGGAAGATAATGTTTCATGATACTTTGCCTTCAAATGCTAATTGAATCAGCAGCTAAAAGGTCTCCTGCTGAAACAGCAAAACATATGAGTTGACACAAATCCATGCAGACAGCAGGGATACTGTAGGGTTTGATGTACAATCTGGTCTAATTAATAGAATGATTGGAAACTAGCGTGAAATGTACATTTTTTGAAAAAAAAAGTAGAACACTGTTTGGAATAAAGGAAGTAGCTTGAAAATGGAAAATATATTTAAAAGCAAACAAATAATAGATTGAAACTTCTAAAATAATTACGTTGTGTGGAAAATAAATGCTTGAATCATACCCATTGAGAAGAAGAATGAAATCTGAGAAATGCCTGTGCTGAGAAGGACCTATGCTTACTGGAAATGAGATGCATATATGCAGTAAAACCTTACAATAATAAAGACCATGCCTGTTTTGACCTGCACATGCAAAAATGCATCACACATCATGGAACAGATTTCCATCTATCTGGGTCTGTGTGGTTTGGTTTGGGTGCCATACTTATGGAAAGAATGGCCAAAGTAAATGCTATTAAACAAAGCCAGGAGGAAAAATAATTGGGGGAAATCTATACATATTAAGCATTAGAGTAAATGGCTCTTAGTATGTTTTTGAAGAACTTAAAAGGCATCACAGAAGATGGTTTAGATTATAATTGAAAGGAATAATTTGTTGTAATTAAATTAAAATGCAAATTTAGCCTGAATAGCAAGAAAACTTCCAAGGCAGTAATGTTAAACTGTAGTACTTTTTTTCAGGATAATGTTGGAAGCCCTACCATTTGTCATTTCTAAAGTGGGGATGCAAACTGTGGTGTAAAAACTACCACAGAGCAAACAAGCATGCACTGGTTACCAGGAGCTGGGCAGGATCTTAACACCCATCTTCTACCCCTAATTTCAAGGATTTTCTGAGCCTTGCACTGAGAAGCCTACCCCAGCATCTGATGAGAGACTGTTGTGTGTGTTTTGACTTTCCTTTCCTTTGTGTCCTGCAGTAAAAGGCGAGAGACTCCATACACAGACCGCCTGCAGCAGTATATTGGTGCACGAGGTAAGTGTGTTTGAGCAACAGATGGCAAGGGCCTGTCTCTTTTCAGGACTCATTAACACCTGTGTGTCTCAGGGTTTGATTCTGGTCATGTTTTGGGCTGTTTCCCCCACTGCAGGACTTGGAGTGAAGTACTACATTGACCCTTCAACCTATGAAGATCCCAATGAAGCCATTCGAGAATTTGCCAAGGAGATTGATGTGTCCCTCATCAAGATTGAGGAGGTCATTGGATCAGGTAGTGTGAGAATCTGCAGATTTTAAAAGTGCCTTCTTGTTCACTTTGAGACCCGGCATACTACTGGACTGAAATGGACCCATAGATCCATGGTACATGAAGTGTCCCAGGATACCTAAACCTTCCTGTTTACCAAAATTCTTCTTAACCTATTAACCCTTAGATGCTGGCTCTAAACCAAGTTTAATACACCCTTTGAAGTCTCAGAACTCCTCATTTGAACCCTGAAGATGTAGTCTCCAGCCTTCACCAAAAACTTTGCCTTAATCTAAACAGTCCTAGTAACCCTGTTTCCAGGCAGTGCCTGAAGTCATCCACAGTAGGATGCTTTAGTACATCTGTCTAAAATTCATTGCCTTGTTTCCTTACTTGAGGTGTTTCTTCCCTCCCTGACAGGAGAGTTTGGAGAGGTATGCTTTGGGCGCCTGAAACACCCAGGGAAACGTGAATACATGGTAGCTATTAAAACCTTGAAGTCGGGTTACACAGAGGAACAGCGGCGGGAGTTCCTGAGCGAGGCCAGCATCATGGGGCAGTTTGAGCATCCCAATGTCATCCACCTGGAGGGGGTGGTCACCAAGAGCCGGCCAGTCATGATTGTCACTGAGTTCATGGAGAATGGATCACTGGATTCCTTCCTCAGGGTAGCAACCAGAATCTCCCACAACCATTCTCCTCTTCACCTTGCTGTGTGCCAGTCTCAGATCTGATAATTTTGCCTGTCCTTCCTCTTCACTCCTGTCTCTCTTAAGTCCTCAGTTGCCCCTCTTCAGGAGCAATAGAAATGATAGCGAATTACCAGAGTAAGTGGTTTCAGGCCAACATGGTGGAAATATTTCAAAGACTCAATGATTGTTTAAAATTTTTCCAGTATTTTAGACATCTCCAACTCCAGTAATTAATGTAAACAGTACCAAATCTTCGTATGCACCCTTTCAGGTGCTTATGTGCATGTTCTAAATTTTTCCTTTCTAATAATGCTTTTCAGACTTAAAATCCAAAGATAACTGCAAATTTCATTACTTCATTATGATGTTGAAACTTGAAAACATTCTGTGAAATAGTTTTCTCATAATGAGACACAAATACAGACAGTATGCATAGTATACCAGCTTCACTTACCTTTTTTACTGATTCATGTGCTAATTCAGCCACAAATGCTTTGGCAGGTACAGATTGAAGAGTGCATGAACCCATTTAGTAGAATTGCATAGAACCCATTGTAAAGATCTTAGTAAAAGCAGGTTTGTCTGCTCACATTCATTTAGCCATCTTAGTAGTTAGTGAGGTTAGGTGTAGGGTGCTAAAGGGGAGTGTGGCCACAAAAGGAGGTTTGCCTTCAGGAAAAGATCACCGATGTCTGATTTCATTTGAGGTTCATTGCTTTAAGCCCACCCTCCTTTCTTATTTGCTGTCCCCGAACCTTCAGATTTTGTCTGGAGTTAGATATGTGTTCCCTACTTCATAAATCCACCTTGTGACCTTGCTCTTTGTTAGTCTCCCCTGCTGGCTCCACATCCTGTGCTCACAAGCACCTACGTTTGCCTCCTCCCTTGCAGCAGAAGGAAGGGCAGTTCAGTGTGCTGCAGCTGGTGGGAATGCTGCGGGGGATTGCGGCGGGCATGCGCTACCTCTCGGACATGAACTATGTGCATCGCGACCTGGCAGCACGAAATATCTTGGTCAACAGTAACCTGGTGTGCAAGGTGTCAGACTTCGGGTTGTCCCGCTTTCTGGAGGATGATGCTTCAAATCCCACCTACACTGGAGGTCTGGTGAGTCACTGCTGTGGTGTGACTTGCTGAAGTGCTGACAGATAGAATTTTTTCCTGTATTCCTCCTTGGTTTGGTGTACCCTTTTTAGTCCATCATGAGACCAGAGAGGAGAGTGGAGTAGAGCCTTCTATCTTGTGGGCTATTTGTCACAAAGCAGTAAAAATTAAAAATAACTGAGTGTCTGAGCCACTCTGCCATGTGAAGTCTCAGTGCTGTTCTTTGTGGTGTGATGGTGAATAGGTCAAACCTCACAGCCTGATGTAGCTGTTATCTTCCCCCTTTCATTAGCTTTTCATAGAAAGCATAAAGGACTGAAGGAGAGATTATAATCCTGTGCTACCACTGTTTGAAGAAAGAGTTGGATCTTTTCCTACAGAAAAGATAAATGGACTAAGTGTATTTATGGGCTTACAACCAACCATCAAATGAGCTTATTGCCTATGAAGTTGTGACACCTGTCACACATACTTCAAAAGAGGTGGGAGTATAACAGGTGGATTGAAAGGGGGTGAAGATTCAATCACTGAAAAGTGAAACAATTTTTAGATCTGTGCATCTTGAAGAACCAGAACCTGGATTATATTTTTCTTGCAGGTCATACCTGTAGATAGAGAGGTCAAGATGGAAAGAGAAAGGAGTTAATGCTAGCTGCTCAATGTGCCCTTAGTGCTGCAGTTTGGCATTATTTAAATGCCTTTAGATTTCCCAGTGATTGTGACTCAGGAGGTTTTTGCTATATGCCACTTTCAAATGCTGCAAAGTAAAGCTGTGAAAGTACAAAATCATGGGATTTGTAGCAGCAAGGAGGCATGATTCTCTCTTTTCATTTATACTTGTCGGTAAAACAAGGTGGAGACCTTGAACATAGTATGAATTTAAACCAGTAATGTTTCCAAGACAGAATCAACAGGACTGTCACCCCATGATCCAAGTTGTGTTGTGCAACTAACATCTGATTGTGTCAGTGATGTCGTTTTCACAAGCAGTCCCTGTCTCACTACATTCTGGTTGCTTTCTGTCTGCTTCCTAGGGCTGCAAGATTCCCATCCGCTGGACTGCCCCTGAAGCCATCCAGTATCGCAAGTTCACCTCCTCCAGTGATGTCTGGAGCTATGGCATTGTCATGTGGGAGGTGATGTCCTACGGTGAGAGGCCTTACTGGGACATGTCCAATCAGGATGTAAGTTTTAGAAGTGGTGAGGATGTGCACCTGCCTCTCTGTCCTATATCAATTCAAGCAGAAGAAAGCCATACACACCGAGTGATTGAAGCTCTTGTGTCTTTTATTTTCCCAGTTGTGATAAAGTTTTGTTCTTCTTTTCCTGCAGGTGATTAATGCCATTGACCAGGACTATCGCCTGCCACCACCCCCAGACTGCCCAACTGTTTTGCACCTGCTGATGCTTGACTGCTGGCAGAAGGAGAGGGTCCAAAGACCCAAATTTGAGCAAATAGTCAGTGCCCTTGATAAAATGATTCGCAAACCATCAGCCCTCAAAGCCATTGGCACGGGGACCAGCAGGTGAGATGGGGATTTAATGCAAAATAATATGCCTTGTCTCTCAGCAGGCATCATGAGGAAAAGAAAGCCATAAATCAGGCTATATAGTTTTTTTTCTAACCCTCTCATTTGAGACTGGGAACAAACAGGAAGAGAAAAAAAAAAAAAGAGGAAGCAGGTTGGAAGAACTGTATATCCTGATTCAGTTAATGGGGAGTTGTGAGTGCTGAATGTGACAGGAGATAAATCTCAGTGAGTTGCACTGAGGATGAATGACTGAGGGATCACAGGCAATGAAGGAGGGACACATCTGGGTGCAGCTGCACGAGCTATTCTGTGATCACACCATATTGTGTGACTACAAGAAATGATGAAGAAAAAGAAGACCTTAGCTTATGGAGGGAAGAAAGTCTCTAGATAAGAATAACTAGAACTGCAGCTTGCATCCCATTTTTTCCCAACTGCATTTTGCAGTCTGATGGAACAAGAGGCAGGAGGTCAGCAAAAAAGAAGTCTCTGGAGGGATAAATGGTGCCAAGGTTAGTTGGCTGCTGGGCTGATGACGAAATTACATCCTGCCGGCCTGGAGGGTTTTTCCCTGTGGTTATAAATCTTGTCTCAGTGGAATGTACTCCACAGCTGGGGGAGGGGAAATGTATCTAGTGATGCCCAGTTTACTAAAAGCAGCACATAAAGAGTGTTACAGCTTTAGAACAGATTTAGATGACGAGGAAAATAGCAAATGTCATATGTAAACAGTTATCTCTTGGCCTTTTACTGCAATTGTTTTACCTGATGGGTGTTGGAGTGGAAAAAACACACTCATTGTCTCATAGGTCACTATCTGACCCAAAGAGAACATCTAGGAGAGGCAGGCCTAGTCACAAAGGTAAAAGGTATATCAGGTCTCATGTGTCTTTCAGAAAACTCCTCACTGCAGCTCTTTTCCCACCTAATAGGTGTAGACCAAGAAAGAGTGGAAAGATCTTAGGCAACAAGAAGAGAATGTGCCTGAGAGAGTACGGGCAATGGGAAGGGAGAATCAGTTTCTTGGGTTGGTTGATTGTTTTCAGGCAGAAAAAGGGACACTGGTAGCCTAGAAGCAGCACATCAAGGTGGGACTTCAGGAGCCAGGGCATGAAGAACAAATGTAATTTTTCTTCATTCTGTCCTCTTCAGAGGCTGCATTCTCTGCTTCTCATAACCTACTTTACTAGTGTGGTCAGCTGAAGTTGATAACTTGGGTTTTAGAACCTGCCTCTCTTGCAGACCATCTCAGCCTCTCCTGAGCAACTGCCCTCCAGATTTCCCTTCCCTCAGCAATGCCCATGAGTGGTTGGATGCTATCAAGATGGGCCGCTACAAGGAGAATTTTGACCAGGCTGGTCTGGCTACATTCGATGTCATATCACGCATGACTCTCGAGTAAGTAGCAGGGCAGAGAGAAACAGATACCAGACACTGAGTTTTCCATGCACAAAGTGAAAGCAGTCTGAGAAATTTGCTATAAGGGAAATACACACATATGAAAAAGGAGAGAGAAGCCAAAGCAAAGTAGCCATTGTTCCTTGCATGTTACTAGGGACTCCGGACACCATCTATGCCATGATACACTTGTAATCTGCTTTTGAAAGCATTAATACTGATCCAGCATGCATCAGAAAACATATTGCCTGTGTTGCAGAGAGCCTGTTACATCAGAATGTTCATGACAGCTAGCGCAGAAAATAACAACTACTTTTAAGTATATGTGTAAAACCAGCCACACCATATACTGACTTGAAGTGTTATGTACAAGAAAGAATCCAGGAAAAGGAACATTCTTGGAGTCGTAGAATGGTTTGGCTTGGAAGGGACCTTTAAAGATCATCTAGTCCAACACCCCAGTCATAAGCAGGGACACCTTTCATTAGATGATGTTGCTCAGAGCGCTGTCCAACCTGACTTCGAATGCTTACAGGGATGGGACATCCACAACTATTGGCAGCCTGTTTCTGTGTCTCACCACCCTTCCTTATCTCCAGTCTAAACCTACCCTCTTTCTGTTTAAAACCACTGCCCCTTGTCTTGTCACTATGGGGCCTGGTAAAAAGTCGTTCTCCATCTGTCTTGTAAGTCCCTTTTACATATTGAAAAAGATCTTTCTGGAGATTTCTCTTCTTCTGGCTGAACAACTCCAACTCTCTTTTTTCTGTAGGAGATCAACCCTCTGATCCTGTTTGTGGCCCAATTCCACTGCTTCTTTTTGTGCCTACCAAGTTCTGCCAACACCCCCTCCACCCACACACATTTGTCAAGCAAAAGCAGAAGCCTTGTCAGCTGTTTCTCAGACACAGATATGCACACACACATATCCATACATGTTGATGTGCAGCTACAGCAAAACAGACTGAGACTGTTCAGAACAAGCAGCCCATTTTAACAACTTCCGTGTCCTCTGTTCTTTTGCAGAGATATCCAGCATATTGGAATCACCCTCGTTGGTCACCAGAAGAAGATTCTAAACAGCATCCAGCTCATGCGAGTCCATTTGAATCAACTTGAGCCAGTTGAAGTGTGATGTTTACATCATCCTCATTCCACTAGTCTCAAACTCTGGAAAGGTTCTGGGGGAATTCAGAGGGATTTTCAATGTAAGAAAAAGATGTCAGTATGCTACTTGAAGACTTAATGCACGCAGAGAGTGCACACTACATGTCCTGTTCCATGAACAAACGCAAAGCCTTGCTGTGATTTGGAAGCAGAGCTAAATGACTGGTGACAATTATATGTGGCTGACATCATACATTGGGAATGGGTTTGGGGTGGGAAGGTTATAATAACATGGGGCGGAGATGGAATAATGGCTTGGACAGATCACAAGCACCTGTTGCCTCTTGTGTGCCAGCAAAAGGTACCTGACAACTTTACAAAGTCATCAGCAGGCTTTATTTATGGCTGAGAGCCCAGCAAAGCTGCAAGGAAATAATAAAGGCAACAAAAAATTAGCATTTTTTTCAGAAGAATGCCATTGTGGTGTGAGAGATTATTCCTCAGATGGAGATGAGCATCAGGCTATCACTTGGTATGCCAGCTCAGTTCAACTGAAGTTCCAGCTAGTGCACAATATGTGGTAAACAAAAACAGATGTCACCCGGTAAAGAGGTTCAGAGTAAAGGATTCGAAGTTCAATGCTATTTCGTTGCAGTTCTTGGGTCTGCTCCATGATGGGAATTACTAATCTTTCATGCTGGTATGAGGAACAGTCCATCTCTATTTATGGGACTGCAACAGAATGGATAAATAACGATTCCTAGAATCCATCCTGCAGGATCTGCAAGTGAGGAGGGGAACAAATAAGTTCTGGTTCTCACAAGCCCAAGGTGTAACCTGTGATACTCCGAAATCCTGAGTACCCAGAACTTGGGTTTTTTCTCTTCTGAACCATTTACAATGAAAAGAATCTGAAGCCCTTTTCAGTTAAAAATACTTCCTCTTTTTCTCACCCTAGCCATTGGGCACAGTTGTTTGAATATTGTTTTTGAAGAAAATGCAGACCTTCAGTAGTCAACTCCAAGCAGACAGTTGGAATGAGGGAGGTGAAACTCTTTCACAAATTTTTGTCAGGAGTGATCAGGGAATGGTATCAGTCCCACAAGTCACTCCAGTCCTTAAAAAAGGGTTAACAATGTTCTTGGGATCAACTGTGTTGTTTGGTACAGGCATGTGATAGTGACCAGAATGGCAGAGCTTATGTATCCCTTCAGACAGACTAGAACTTGCTTAAGGAAAAATCTGCTTTGAGAAGGAGCAGAGGTTTGGGACTGTATCTATCTGTCCCTGTGAAATTGAGCTTGAGAGGAAAACCCATAAGCTATACACTTACCTACCTCATCAACACATAGGAAGGGAAATGGAAATGGCCCTGCTAAAGAAGATGCAATTAGGATGCCATCTGTATGTTTAGAGAGGAAATAACCCCAACTGTTCTGATCTGTGCTCATCTGTTGGCTCACTGTGAATTAGACATGAACCTAGTGTATTTCTTCAGCTATGAAGGTTAGAACATCTTCAGATATTACTCCTGTATGGATTTAAGGATTCCCCCACTCAACCCAGCAATTGAAGACCAAAAAGACACATTTAATAGTGTTTGAAGAGTCCAATAGAATAGGAGGTGCTCCAGAATAGTTGCACTAGAATAGCCAATGCAGTTCAGACTCTTTGTTACAGCATTAGAGTAATGTTATTGTTAATTTCTTTTAGCCGAAGAAGGAGAACAGCAGTACGTTTTTCAAGATATATAAAAAAAAGTGAATACAAAAACAATAAAAGGAAACATGAATAAAACATTCATGACGGTACAAAGACAGTGTGAAGATTAAAAAAAACCCCAGATCATATCAGACTAGAGCCCAACCCCAGAAAATTTTAGTCTGTGCTTTTTAAGGGGTTTCTGGAAACTTGTAATACTCACACATCCAGTCACATGTATGCTGACTGACTGTCAGCTCCACCCACGGCATCTGAGACAGAACAAGTGTTGTCCTCTTCAGAAAGCATATTGAGCACAAGATGTTGAGGGGAATCTGTGGTCTCTAGCACCTTCCATATATATTCACCAGAGGACAACAGTGCATGTATGCATCTTCATATATGAATGTATTCTAGAAGTTCTATGTGCCATCTGGGGAAACAAGGCAGCCTTTCTTTTCCATACCTTGAGTGGTCAGGATTACTGGAAAGATTAGCAATCTAGATCAAATTCTGTGGCCTCTTTTCAGCTTAGTAGAAACTTACATGCAGAAAATACGTTCTCTCTCTCTCTTCATGCCATAGGAGATGAAATGGGAGCCTTGCCTGCATTCTGTTCTATTGACAGTGGAACTTAGAACTGCACAAGGGACAGGCTTGGCATCACATTTGAGTGCAAATGGTTAACTCTTTCCTGTAAGAAGTGTCTCCATTCTCCTTATTCCCTGTGTGTTCCCTATTTTCAGGTGCTTATTTTCTTAGACAGTTTGGGATGCAAAGGTTCTCAAGTTGCAATGCAGCTTGTGTTATTTGCCATCATGTCACTCCTTAACTCTGCAAGCATGGAGGAAGGGCAGTCATGTCAAAAGCATTAGAAATACCCTGATCTTACTTTTCCTAATCATCTGAAACCGGAAATTCTACATTCTGTTTCCACAGTCATCTGGGATGTCCTGCAGTATATGAGCACTCTCAACAGGTAGGGATGAGAATGAGACGGGAAGAGAGTGGGCTCCCCTAGGCACCTGATATCTGCCCTTCACCGGAAGAGTGAGAATCAATGTCCAAAAAGTCTTACAGAGCTGCATTCTTTGCCAGAGAAGGAATGGGAAACTTAACAAGTTAATGCCCACCTTTACTCCATATGATTTCTATAATATGCAATGTACAAGAGTAGTGAATAAAGAAAATGCACACAGATCAATGCATAGACCTTCTTGAGGACATTAGGCATTTGTATGAAAGCTCAGAAGAGTCATACCTATAGCTAGAAAGAATATATTTCCAAGATTAATGTCTTTTGTGCTTGAACACCAACTTTTCACTGTCTGGAAACAGGAAGAAACTTCACCTTAAGGCAAGCTGTTTTGTAATTATTCCTGATGAGGTTCCTTGAACCTGTCTTTTTGGTGTCTGTTGCTGGACAGCCTCCCAGACAGATAATTGGATCTGCACCAGGATGTCAGTTCGTGTTCTATGCTGCCAGAGAGCACGTCGGGCAAGCAAGTTCCCACCTATGCTGCTTTGGCAGCCAAGTGAAATTCTCAGCCAGGAGCTACGTGCCTGTGCACTCCTGCCTCACTAAGCCATGGCATGTTTCTGCCAGAAGCAGGCCCTGCTCACCAGAGTGTTCAAAGACGAGCACATAAGCTAAGATTTTTTCTTGCATGCCTGAAATGATTTTAAGGAAAAGCTCAATGGCAGTATGACTTACACAGGGATTTCTGTGCCTTACACACAAGGAGCTTCAATGCACGTGCAGGCGAAATGGCTGAAGTCCCTGGTTTCTTGTTTGTTTGTTCTTTAAAATTGAAGGGTGTAATGCTTAGTGTGTGCTTCAACAACACTGCGTTAGGGCTAATTGGGGGACCACAAGCTGCCTAGTGGAGAGAAATGCTGGAAGAATCCGTCTCTTTAGCACAAATATATTCAGCACCTAGGGCTGTCTAGAAAGAAAGAAGGTGCTGTAGCTCAATGAAACCTGTGGGTGTGGTGGGAAATGATGAACAACACCAAGGAACTTACCTTTACTAAACAAACAAGGCTAGAGCTGTCCCTACCACTGGATCTTCCTTGGTCATTGTTCCAGTCACCAAGTCTCCCTGAGGGCTGCTCCAAGTGAAGGTAACCAGCTTGAATCCATCCTTTGGGACATTTTCGCACCAGTTAGCTACACAATTCTTACACATAGAAGTGCAGCTACGCGGTAAATTTGGGTTCAGGGCAAAGGTGATAATTTCTCTTTTCTGAAGCCAGGTAATGCTAGACGGGCAATGCAATCAGCTGATCACGAGTGTTCTGTGCTAGCAGCTACTCGTGAGTACCAGGCATCCTGAGGACTGCAGATCACACATACATTTGAATCTTTGGATATCATTAAAAGATGGCATGGAAGAGCAAACCTTGCTGCTCTACTTAAAAGCTAATCTAATCCTTCACTTTTCAAATCTGTATGGAAAAAAATGGCACCTCTCTCAGAATTTACATTTTGTTGTGGCATTCAAGGTCATCGTGCTCTTTGTGTATAGCTGGTTCACTTGAGTGTTGCTGAAAGGGCTGCGCTGAGCTAATGAAAAACCACTGTATCGTCTAGACCTTGTGGAGCGGTAACTGGGACCCGTTCAAAGAGGAATCGCTCCCCCTGGTGTGCTGAAATATAGAACTGAAGTGTCCCAGTGTGCTGAAGTACAGAACTGCCCTCAAAAAGCCTTGGAGCTCAGCTCTTTCGTTTCCCTTTCCCAGGCGATGAGAAAACTCTCTTCCTGAACTATTCTCAGTTGAAACATGCAGATTCATGAAAACATACTGAGATTTCCTTCTGATTTCTTCCATGACCCCTGTTCCTTGAACAAACAGAGTAATGTGGTCTTTTACTCTAGGGCTGCAAGAGCAAATCACAAATATGAATGCAATGGGTTGGCATCTATGCCTCAAATAGTTAATAATTTGGCCTGTTACTTATGTCTCTTATACAAGACCAAGTGTGCTTTGCTGACAGTGATAAAGCTATTTGCTTCTGAAAATGAATTCCTTAAATCCAGGCCATGCTAAGTAAGGTTGGATTTCTTCCAGTTCACAGTGACACTGGAAACTACACAGGCTGCTGGCTAAAACTAGAATTTGAGTCACATCTATACAACTCTCATTGCATTTTGGCAACTTTTAGCCAAACCTACTACTGCCCATGCATTTGGACAGCTGGAACAGATTGATCATTTCTAAACAATTCTGTTGCTCAGAAGAGACTCTTGCCCTCTTTGAACCATACTAACTCTGCAAGTGAACAGAAGATTAAAAACAAAATCAAATTTTTCAGAGAAGTCAGCTAGTTGGACAGATATGAATGACAAGGCACTGTCAGAAATAAGCTATTTAAAAATAGATCTATTCTTGTTGCTCTGATAAAAAAGACGGTAGTTTTAATGTGCCTTACTGTCTCTACTATTAAGGTAGAAGAGGGAAGATTGATCTTTACCCTCCAGAACAGTACACTTCACCTCTTGATGCACTGTTGAGTTTAACTTACATTTGACTGAAGATTTTTTTCTAGAAAGGCATCTAATCTTGATTAATTCAGGAATAATGAATCTACAGGATACCTTGGACTGTTTTTTCCCATGGCTGTGATAATTTTTAATTGCTGTCTGCCTGGCACTTTTTGTACACTACCCAGTTTAGATAAAGAGCTGTTTGTAATCTGATACTTCTGCATTTTCCACCATCATTGGGTCACATATTTGCTTCTTTATAGTCTAAAAAAATTGAAATATTTAAATGTCTCCCTGTCACACATCTTGTTTGGTCCTCCCATCATTGTTATGGTTCTCTTCTTCAGCACATTTTTGGCCTTCCTTTCTAAGATGAGAATATGAAGAACAGACAAAACCACTAATACTCTACATGGACAGGAAACCAGCCTCTCACAGTGACTGTTTGCTGCTTTTTCACCCACAGATCACAGTAAGCCTTTCACAATTGAGTTCTTTGACTCAATCAGGACACTGATCCTTCTGACATAAATGTTTTTTTAGGAAACGCATTCTATGTAGATAGAAAGTGCACTCTCTCTTTTCCCAGCTGTCAAGCACTACCCTTATAGAAGAGTTTTCAAAAAATGAATCTTCGTATTGGCATGCTAAGCAGTTTTTAATCACTACTTTCAATCTAATAGACCATAAAATGATCCATTAGTCACATTTGGACTATATAAGATCAATTTTATGAGAACTTTGCTATCCAAATCTCAAAGTAAATATTCACAAGAACCACATGAATTAAGGAAAATATATCAGTGTCTGCCACTTCCTCCTTAGAAACAGTTTTCTCTTGCTTGTTCAGGACCTTGAGAATGTTCAGTTTCCTCCCATATTTGTCTCAAACCAGGACACCTTGTCAGAAGAATCCAGCATCCAGCTGTCCCTGGGTTGTAAGCCCTTCTTAAATAAAATAAGGAATGAACCTGTGACTTCACTTTTGTGAAACTCCAAGGGCAGAGGAGTTACAAGTCCTTGGCCATATTGTTGTAACATTTTTTAGTTACAACCAGGAATTTACGGATATAAAATGTCTGAAAATGAAAGTGATCTAGAACTTCTGTCTCCCTAATGGCCCTATCAAAGGCAGACCTTACCACCTGCCACATGCTGGTTCATGACTGCTGGTTTGTATTCTATCAATTTTGTCCATGCCTGCTTTGAGAGAGTAGTTATCGGATAGGTCCCTTGCAAGGTACAGCCAGAGCAAAGCTAGGCAAGATAAACTCTTAAGTCACATATGTGTGATCTGGTGGGTAAGCATAGCAGCAGTATCTTAGGGTCTAAAATAACTCAGTCAAGAAATTCTTAAACTACATCCTCTCACTAAAACAGATTAGCTGGAACAACTACGGCTCATAGGCTCAGGCATTTAGGTGTTCAAGTCTTTTAGTGGCTCTGGATGGCTATGCTGTAAATGTAAAATTATCCTGTCACTTGTTATATAACTCTGACTGTGCTGTAGGGTTGCACAGGGCTGTGGTGCCTGTGTTCCATCATAGCAACTCAACTGTTGTCCATACATCCCTTGAGTTCTGTGATTCTATTCACATGGGAACGTACCATGTGAATTACCCAGTCTTTTAATCTGATGATAGCTATAAAAAATAACATGCAATCCTTCCAGTCCTCTCTTCAAATTGATCCATCAAGATCCCACAATACCAAACTACTCTTAAATTCTTAAGCAATTGTATCCATAATGTCCTAGTCATCAATCTCCTCTGCTTTTTCATTTCTTGGCATACCAAGTCAGGTCAGGGATCCAATCTTGGATCTCCTCTTTCTTGTTTAATCATCTGCTTAGATGGTGC
>VYZT01021529.1:0-11106 GCA_013400735.1 Pomatostomus ruficeps
CTCCCCACCCTCGTAGGGAAGAAATCCCTCCATTCCTTCCCTTGCGGCTCCAGGAGCTGCTGCCAGGACACACAGCAGCTCTGCATTCAGAGTTCCCCCCCAAATGAAGGATCCACGATGGAAACCTAAGGCTGGAATGAAGAAGGAATGGCTGACTGGGATTTTGGATGCTGTCACCGGAGAATGATCACCTGGATTCACTTTTTTAGTTTATGTGATAATGAAACCTTGGGGTTCCTGCTGGTCCTTAGTGGTGCTCCCACTCCTCCTGCTGAGCTGTGGAGCTGTGGAATCACATCCCTTCCACCACCACGTGTGCCTAGCCCCCCTGGAGGGTCATTGCCCACTCTGTGACCCCCCCTTGTCACCCCAAACTCACCAAGGCACCAAAGCTTTGGGGTCACAGCAGCTTCTCCCCCTTCACTTCATGACAGCCCCCATCTGATCAAACCCCGATAAAAATCGCACAATCATTAAATCTCCGCCCTGAGGCCAAACAGAAAACCAATAGCTCTTTATTTTTGAATCTTTTAATTTTTTTTTTTTAAATGTCAGACTCCTGGGGAGGGAGGGAACGCTTTGCTGTGCTGATTAGAATTGATAACAGCGGCTCCATGCCCTGGGGCTGACAAATGAGAGCCTGCTCCTCCATTCCACACGCTAATTCTGGCTGCCTCACGCTGGTCACTGGCAGATGGGCTTGTTCTTCAATCACGTCAGTGGCTGATAGGAAGTAAAAGATCATTAAATTATTAACATTTACATTGTTCTCTGTTAACCGCAGAGGATTTAAAGGGTTTCTGTCTGTGCTGGCGAAGGTGGCAACCAGTCTTACCAGCCTGCATCGCCACATGGGCTCAGAATGGCCTCAGGCTGGGCCACGGGAGGGTCAGGCTGGACAGCAGCAGGAATTTCTCCATGGAAAGGGTGCTCAGGCCTTGGCAGGGGCTGCGCAGGGAGGTTTGGAGTCCCCATCCCTGGAGAAACACCTGGATCGGCTGCAGTTTGGGTGCTGTGGTGGTGTTTGGCCAAAGGTTGGGCTTGGTAATCCCAGAGGTCCTTTCCAGCCTTATTGGCTCTGTGATTCCATGGAAATACCCTTGTTTGAAACATTTCTGGGGCTGGCCATGGCTGTGATGTGGAGCAGAAGTGCATTTCCAGCTCCGAGCTCATCTCCTCGAGAGGGAGATTAATCTGAATGCTTTGGGTATTAAATCAATGAGGGGTCAAGGGAAAGTCCTCCGATTCAAATTGCATTTACCAGCTCCCACATTGGTTTCACCGTTTAGTCCCCGGCCTGACATAAATTTGGCTGGCAGACAAATAAATCAGAGCATGCAAATCCTTCTGCTACCTCGATTTGTCCCCCTTGCCGTGAAACCAGCCAGCCACCCCTGGGTTACGATCTGAGGAGGCGTCTCCCTGTTCATGTTGGAGTTTGTCGCGCTGTTCCCCGCAGGGCAGAGTGCAGCTGGAGCAGGGGTCCCTGACCATCCCCAACGTGAGCCTGTCGGACGCCGGGATGTACCAGTGCGTGGCGGAGAACCGGCACGGCGCCATCCTGGCCAGCGCCGAGCTCAGCGTCATCGGTGAGGTCCCCTCCCAGCCCCGGCGGCACGGGGAGCTGAAACGTGAAGTTTAAAATCGGATAAAAAAGCAAGGTTTAGCAAAAGAGCAAGCACTAGGATTTTAGCAGAAGTGCAGCTGAATTTAATTGAGCCAATGATTAGCTTGGGAACCTGATTCGGAATTAGCAGTGATTGATTATCTTGATTATATTGTTTATACAGCTGCATCCGTGCTTAGCGGATCTCTGAAAGTTTTGACAGTGGCTAATTTTTCAATTGAAGTTTCTGTTCATGAGTGGTGAAGGGAAGAACTGGAGAATTTCCAGAGACACCATTTATTATCCTGACCCACGAAAGCAGACAGGTCAAAGCGAGGAAGAGAAGTATTACTTCATTTTCATGCCCCCTACTCAAATCATAAGCCCACCGACCTATTAAAGGAGTTCAGAGCGCATGCTTAATTAGTTTTCAGCTAANCTGCTCAAGCTGCTTTGCTCACTGGCAGCACCTGAGGCAGAACTTTTGTGAGGGATCTTTGAGGATTTGTTATGAAGGAAGGCGTGAAATGAAAAGTTGAGGAAGTGGAGAGCAGAGAACAGATGTTTTTTGCATCATCCCAAATTCCCACATTCCTGCAGCATGGAGAGCTGGAAATGCATTCGCTCTCCTGCTGGTTAAAGCTCCTGATGAGGAACCTGAGTGTGGCCATTCGGAACATCCAGGGCCAGAAATTCCCCGTCCTGGGCTGCAGAGGGGACACTGCTGAGGACCTGGTGACAAATCTCCTGTCTGCAGAGGCCTTGCAGTGATCTGAGGGCAGCCAAACCGCTCCCATCCCACAGAAAAGCAGCTTTGCCCCTCAGTTCTGTGCTCTCCTGCTCATCCCCTCCCAGATAAAACCAGGAGAAGCTCCAGGATCCAAGTGGGGAATGCCTGAGGGGAGGGAGCAGAGATCGCAGAGCCAGGACCTGCCCAGAGGTGCCAGGACAGGACAGCAGGCACTGGCCACAAACTGAAACCCTGGAAATGTCACTTAAAATAAGAAAAACTTCATTTTGGGGTTAGCCGGACGCTGGAACAGCTCATCCAGAGATCTTGTGTCCTTGGAAATACTCAATATCCCACTGGCCACGGCCCTGGGTGACCTCCTGTGGCTGCTCCTGGTTGCCCAGGGCTCGGGTGGGACCATCCCAGAGGTCCCTGCCCAGCTCTGACCCAATCCCAAATCCTGCCCTGGTACCAGAGGAGGCCTGGAAAAGGCTGGGCCAGCAGCGGGATGCTGTTTCAAGAGGTTGGACAGAATTTCTGGTTACAAAATTCCGGTTCAGCTGTTCTCAAACCAAATATTCAATGCAGCATTTCCTGACTTACCCTGAAGAACAAAGCCCGAGGTTGTTTTTTTTTTTTTCCCAGCTGTGGGATTCTCAATTATTGGTCGTTTTTTATCATCGCTGATAGATGCCTGCATAGGAAAAAAATTCATTTGAAGGATGGTCTGTGTTGCTGCTGGAGAAAGGCACGATAATGCTCAGTAAATTGGGCTTCACAACGCTGAGATTTATTGGACATGAAAGAAATCGAAATAAACCCACTGGTGCTTTTCCTGTCTGTTTAAACCCTGGTGAAAATGGAAGAAATGAGATGTTTGCAGAGGAGAGAGGTTTAGTCCTTGTGGTGGGGACTCCCTGTGCCCAGGAACTCCTCATGTCCACACAAAAAATCAGATTTTGGAGAGTCTGGTGTGAGAAACCTGTCAGGGAATATTTATTTGTCTCTCTTCTCCTTTGGGTTCTGCAGCTCTGTCTGCCACAGTGGTGTCCTGCAGATCAATTCTGTGATTTCACTCGGAACCCTTGGAAAGGAAAGCAGCAGGTTCGCCTTTCCGCCAGGGCTTCAAAGGAGGGCACCGCTCCGAGCCCTCGCTGGGAAATTCCAGCTTTCAAGCAGATCTGAGTGTTCAAATGGTTATTTTGCAAGGTCCTGAAGTTAAGCACTCGCTGCTCGTGGTGTTTAATCATCTCGAGTGAGACTCGCAGCAAAATTAAGTGAAAGAGAGAAATGGAAAATTACAGACAGAGCTTTTCTCCCAGTGATTCTTCTCAATTATTGTTGCCAATTATCTTGTCTGGAGTCTTTAAATAAAAGCAGAATCCCGTGGTGCTGGACATTGCAAAATACATATTTCGAGATGCAGACTTGTCTGACAGAAATTCTAAGCTAAATGTTTAAAAAAAAAACAAATTGGAAAAAATGGAGGGTGGCCCTAGAGTGGGGGGGGGAAGAAAAAGGTCATTAAAATCCTCATTTGACGAACAAAAGGAGTGAATAAATTAAATTCATTGCTCCTGAAGCGGCACAGGGAAGGTGTGGCAGGGCTGAGGAATGAGCCCAGAGTTCTGAATGTCAAATGACGACGTTTGGAACGTCACAGAACAAACCCCAGTGAGCAGCTCCTCTGTGTCGCACAGAGCAAGGAGCAAGTGACTCACAGGAAGCAGCCGGGACTGCTCAGTACAGAGAGGGGAGGCACAGGGGTATTCAGAAAATCTCCTTTGCTCATAAATACGGGACAATCACCGGAGAAATTAAGAAGTGATAATACATTAATAATGATACGTGATAGAAATAATAATGCAGCTGCTCTGAGTGCCTTGATGGGCAGTGTCCTCAGGATGTCTCCTTTCATTCTGGGGTGTTTCACACAGCCCGTGCTGGTTTCAGGGCCCTTTTCCAGCATTTAATACCCACCTGTGTCCCTCTGGGCCAAAATGAAGCCCCTGCCTGTGATTAGGGCACAACAAACCAGCTCAGGGATCTCTGAACTCTGTCAGGAGCTCGGATCACTGTTGGATCACAAAGCCCATCCCGTTTCCAGTGTGGGATTATGCTTTAATCACCCCTTGGAGATCCCAAAAGAGTTGAGGCAGAGGAGGTGCCCTGAGGAGAAGGAATTTGCTGGGTTTTGTGTCCCAGCTGCTGCAGGAGAGCTCTGGATGCCGGCGTGGGGCACCGAGGTGATGCAGGGCAGGGAGATGGAAACTCTGATCTCACAGGGGCAGCGAGGAGTGAGGACAGGGCTGGGAGCTGCAGGGAGCCAGGGATGGGGCAGGAGGGAGCCAGGGATGGAGCAGGAGCAGGAGGGAGCCAGAGAGCCAGGGAAGGAGCAGGAGGGATCCAGGGATGGGGCAGGAGCAGGAGGGATTGAGGGAGCCATCAGGGAGGGTGGGGAGAGCAGAGGTTGCTGCCATTGCTCTGAGCTTCCTACATTGAAAAAAATTCCTTGTCCTGCCTGATCTCAGTAAAACCTCCTGGTTGTTGGGGGTTTCAGTGCCAGAGTCCCTGGAGCAGCTGCCTCAGAGCCCTGGGGTCCCTGCAGAGGGATCCCTGCGAAGCCTTTGAGCAGGAATCAGAGCCCAGGGTGTGTCCTTGTCCCCTGGCTGCAGGGCTCTGGGGTCACTCAGGGGTGTCTGGGTCAGGGCTGTGCCCTGGGGCAGCCAAAGAGATCGCTGAGAGCACTTTGTGCCCTGGAGCAAACAACCCGAGCCTTGCTTTGCTGGGTTCAGGACTGCCCAGCGTCTCCCACCTTCAGAGAATTCAAATAAATAACCCACTTCATGCAGCAGGTATGAATAGAAAGCATAAAAGTGTCAACCTTTCTGGAAATATTAACATTTCTGATTAATTGTGTGGGTTCTGTGCTCGTGAGAATTTCCCTGCCTGACAAAACGACGATCGTGACACAGAAAAAGGAAATATTTCATGCTCCTCACGCATCAGTGATTCCTTGGGGTGCTGCCCCAGTAAGCTGTGCCTACTGGGGGTACTGGTTCCTCAGGTTTTTAGCTGAACACTCATTTTTAAACAAATCAGGTGTTTTTTGCAGTGAAAGAAGCACTCAGGTGTCTGCTTGCCCCACCCAGACATCCAGGTAGTCCATAAAACCCAGTCACTCAGGAATTGTAGGTGAGAAACAACCCTGGGGTTCTGTAATGCTCAAGAGTCTGACTTGGCTTTTCCCAGAGGGAATTCTGATCTGCTTTGTGTTGGTTCTGCTTGCAGCCATCGGTCCAGACTTCTCCAAAACCCTGCTGAAGAAGGTGACTCTGGTCAAAGTGGGGGGTGAGGTCGTCATCGAGTGCAAGCCCAAGGCCTCCCCCAGACCCACGTACTCGTGGAAGAAAGGAAGAGACATCCTGCGGGAAAATGAGAGGTAACGCCTCAAAGGAACCGTTTCCTTCATTAACTAACCCTGGGACTGCGGCAATCAAAGCTCAATCTGTCATTAATAGCTTGGCAAAACTGATTTGCACATACCTGAGGAAACAGCCAGGGCTCAGTCCCGAGGAGCTGGGGGGGAGATTCCTGTTCCACTCTGCCCATCCCAGCTCTGGGTGCTGGTAAAGCATCCCTGCCAAGGAGCTGATAAAGATGCACTCCAAAAAAAACCAATATTTTGCTTCTGCAGTGCTCTAAATAACCATTGTTTAAAAAACAAATAATTCTCAGGGGATAAAAGCCTGCACTGCAAAATTGCACACCTCCGGTACATTCCTCAGTGTTCTGCAAACAGGAATTAATTGGGGGCAATAGTTAATTAATTTGGCAGTTCTGACACTTGACTTGAAGGTGGCTTTCTCAGAATGGCCAAATAATCTTTTTTTTCTTCTATTTTTAAATTCAAAAGCCAACTTTTCAGATGCTCCTGTGTGGTGTTGATTTGTTGTTGGCCCTAGGGAGGCATGCCTGTGTCACCTGCACAGCACCTGGGAGCAGGACATGGAGAGATGTCCTTGACACTCCTCCAGGACATGATGGGGCACTGGGATTGACGGGGAGAATCCTGAAATTGTTGAAACTGTTCTCTTTAAAAGCGTTGATCTGTTAGAGCTGTTCTTTTGTCTTGGGAAGCCTGGTCCTGCTCCACCCAGGCTGCGGTGAGCATTGAAATGGAGCCTGTGCTGCTGTGTCTGAGGCTGCAGAAGCTGCCGCTCGTTTAGAGCCAGACAATTAAAATATTGAACAGTTTGGGACTCATTTAGCTCCTCTCCCTGAGCCTCTCCCAGCTGCTGTCCCTGGGCCGTTTGTGTCACCCCTGGGGACGAGAGGAGTTGGGGTCACAGAGCTTCCTGTAGCAGGCAGAGCTCACAGCTGTCCCAGCTCGAGCTGTGTTGGTTTTTGAAGGTGAAATAACCGGGTTTTCCTGGCGAGGGGTGCCAAGGGTGGGAGATGCTCGGTGCTGGAAGTGTCGGCCCCACAAGGTCCCCTCTGCCTGTCCATGCTCGGTGGCACAGCCCCTGGCTGAACAGGCTGCTTGCTCCGAGGCTGCTGCCCTGGCACAGCACAGCTCCTGCTCCTCGATTTAATGTGGGAGTGGCACTGCCCAGCAGAGATTTGGGAGTGGCACTGCCCAGCAGAGTTATAGGAGCAGAATTTTGGGAGCAGGACTGCCCAGCAGAGATTTGGGAGCAGAATTTTGGGAGCAGGACTGCCCAGCAGAGTTTTGGGAACAGGACTGCCCAACAGAGTTTTGGGAGCAGGATTGCCCAGCAGAGTTTTGGGAGCAGGACTGCCCAGCAGAGTTTTGGGAGTGGCAATGCCCAGCAGAGTTTTGGGAGTGGCAATACCCAGCAGAGTTTTGGGAGCAGGATTGCCCAGCAGAGTTTTGGGAGTGGCAATGCCCAGCAGAGTTTTGGGAGTGGCAATACCCAGCAGAGTTTTGGGAACAGGACTGCCCAGCAGAGTTTTGGGAGTGGCAATACCCAGCAGAGTTTTGGGAGCGGGACTGCCCAGCAGAGTTTTGGGAGCAGAGTTTTGGAGCAGGGTGGTGGCACAGCCCCCAGCTCAGGCGCAAACCCAGCCGGGCAGCGCCACAGGCTCGCGGGGCAGTGCCAGGCTCACTCCTGCTCCTGCAGAGCCAGAGCCAGGAGCCTCCCAGCCGGGCAGGCAGCCCTGGATGGCAACCCAGCCATGAAACGCGCCCAGGCAGGTGTGAAATGCCGAGCTCCCTCAGCCCGGGTTTCCATCCAGCGGGGATCACCTGCCAGGGTCGGCGCACGCCGCACTCCGGCACCTCGGCGCTGGGACCCGCTCGGCTCTGACACACCCGTGGCTGTGTCCCCGCTGGGGATGAGGGGTGGGATTCTCGCCAGTGCCTTTCCTGAGCCCCCAGCCCGGCAGGCTGGGCTGTGTGAAATGCACGATCAGGGGTTACTCCGTGTGCTGGGGTCGTGGCACCGCTCATGGGCACCTGCACGGGCACGAGGGGCCACGTGCCGGTGCTCTGGGATTAATTCCTCTGAATTTCTGCTGTCTGTGCTTGCTGAAATGTCACCTCCTCCCTGCTGTCCCAGGGACAGCAGCACTGACTGGAGCCCAGCTCCACCATCTCCCTGACCCACAATTGTGCGTGGACTCAAACCAGAGCTTTCCTGGCTGTTGGAAAAAAAATCTGTTGAAATCTAAGAAGAGAGGTGCCAGGAAAAGCTGTCACTGCAATCTCTTCATCTAGGACAGGAGACAGAACTTTTAGACAGGCGGGGGAGAAGAAACTTCAATGAAATCTCTGCTCAAACTGACGTTAAAGAGTCCTCCGAGTACCGGAGAGGCGCCTGAACATCTGGCTCCCTCCAGCCCGGAGCTGGAACACGTAAAGGGGAATCGATGGAGATGCTCCTCCCGATTCCAGGTGGAGTTCACAGCTCCGTTCAGTGTCGGTGCTCGCTGGGAATGCTGATGTTCAGCTGACGGCTGCCATGGCAATCGCTTCGGTTTCTCCTGGGGCTTTGGTGGCTTTTCAGCTGGAGTGTGATGTGGAATTCCTTGCTGGAGACACCGTGCCTGCTTTTTGCTGCTGGAACTCCAGCTCTGGAGGCTCCTGCTGTCCAGGAGGCGAAACAAAGTGTGGTGTTCAGTGTTTGCCCAGAGAGCAGAGTGCCAAAAAAAGAGCTTGATGGGTTTAGGTTTCATATTCTCCTCCGGAGGCTGAGGTAGTGTGTGCTGCACCTCTAATGAACACCATGGCCTCGGGGCATCTCTTACTGCAGCTTGAGAGCTGTGCAGTTGTGTTATTAGCAATCCTGCCCTGGGGTGCAATTATACCGCTGCAGTCATTAAAGGCACTTCATCTCCATAATAATGGAAATCCTGCCTTGGAGGCCCAGCCGAGTCAAAACGATGTTGGGAGCCCGACTCCAGAAGGTAAATTTGATAGAGGAAGAGCATTAACACAGATACAGATGTACTGCAAGGGCTGTTTGGAAACAAAGGCTGTTCCTGTGCGGGGAAAGCACGGGGATCATTTCCTTGATCTTCCCTTCACACTGTGGGCAAAGCGAGTGTGGGAGAAGTCTTCAGTCCTGGTCAGACTGCTTCTCCCGGGGTCACTGGGAGATCAGGAGCAGGAGAAAAATGGTTAAAACACCCAGTTCAGCCTGGCTCAGGAGCAGGAGAGACGTGGTTAAAACACCCAGGACAGCCTGGCTCAGGAGCAGGAGAGACGTGGTTAAAACACCCTGGACAGCCTCACTCAGGAGCAGGAGAGATGTGGTTAAAACACCCAGGACAGCCTCACTCAGGAGCAGGAGAGATGTGGTTAAAACACCCAGGACAGCCTCACTCAGGAGCAGGAGAGACGTGGTTAAAACACCCTGGACAGCCTCACTCAGGAGCAGGAGAGATGTGGTTAAAACACCCAGGACAGCCTCACTCAGGAGCAGGAGAGACGTGGTTAAAACACCCAGTTCAGCCTGGCTCAGGAGCAGGAGAGATGTGGTTAAAACACCCAGGACAGCCTCACTCAGGAGCAGGAGAGATGTGGTTAAAACACCCAGGACAGCCTCACTCAGGAGCAGGAGAGACGTGGTTAAAACACCCAGGACAGCCTCACTCAGGAGCAGGAGAGACGTGGTTAAAACACCCAGTTCAGCCTGGCTCAGGAGCAGGAGAGATGTGGTTAAAACACCCAGGACAGCCTCACTCAGGAGCAGGAGAAAAATGGTTAAAACACCCAGGACAGCCTCATTCAGGAGCAGGAGAGACGTGGTTAAAACACCCAGGACAGCCTCACTCAGGAGCAGGAGAGACGTGGTTAAAACAGCCCCGTTCCCAGGACAGGCTTTCCATCCCTGCCCTGCCCGGAGTGAGCTGGCGTTAGTAACTCAGCACCAGAGGCTGGTTAATCAGAGCGTCTTAGGGAAATTTCTCATGGAATTGGTCAAGGGATGTTTCGCTGTTGGCATGGAATGGTTTTTCTGGAGCAGTCTGGGCATAACCCTGAATCGGGAGCTGCAGGGAGGTTGGGTGTGGTGACCTCCAGTGATCCCTTCCAACCAGGACCATTCTGGGAGCGGCATTGGAAGGGGCTGTTCAGCCCTGCAACTCTTTCCTCAGCTCTTGTTTTGTACTCAGGCAAAAGGCTTTTAATTTTCATGCCATAATGGCAATAATTCCATGTATTTATCTGTCACAGAGAGACACAGGGACATTCCCCAGAGGTGAAGCTGTAGCGTTGTGTGATTCAAGAGCAAATTCACATTTCCTCCTCTTCGTCCTCCACAGCTTCCTGCTTTTCCCCTCCTCCTTGGCCCCCCAGCAGCAGGAAAAGTGCAGGAAAACCCAGATAACTTTTATTTAAAATATGTACACAACAGCCCTAATCCCTGATGTTCTGCTGGAGCTCCTGGAAGTCATATTTACCCTGCCGCCACCCACGCACTCAGGCTGGGACAGAAAAATAATTGTACTTTTAAGCCCCAAAACAAATTGCTCTTCTCTCATTCTTCTTCCTGCAAAGCCCCTGCATCATTAGAGCCGTTTCTTTGCCATGGATATACAGTGCCTGCATTGTTTATACAGTTTAATTGTAAGGAAAGAAATGCATAAAAAAAACAAACGATGTTCTGTGCTGGTAGCAAAGAATACGAAAGTGTCCAATTAAACAACCATTCGCTGTGACTTGTGTAATGGCAACATCTGTTATCTTAATTAAACAAGTTTCTGCATAAAGAAACCCTCCTGGTGCCCTTTGTCAGAGCAGGATCTGACCCAGACACTCCAGGCACGCTCGGGATCTCCACGGGAACGCTCCCCGTTGGTGCCGTTATCTCGCAGCGCTGACGGGCCCTGCCATGGGGGAGCTTGGCGCTCGGAGCCCGGCGCTTGCAGCAGCAGCGTTGTCGTTTTTTGTGGCTGAAAACCACCAGAAGCACAGGAGAGCAGCACATGGGGGCACTGTCCCAGCGAGATCAGGCACGGAAATGTTTGGGAACGTGAGGAGTCAAACAACACCGAGGGGAGAGCTGGGTGATCGTTACCCAAACTGCCCTGTGTGCTCCAAAATTTCAGTGATTGGGGTCCAGATATTCCCAGGTATTTCACTGCTGCCTCCACCACAGCCCGGAGTCAGGGACAGTTCAGGAGGATGAGTTTGGTTTCTGAAGCTGTGAATCCCAGACTGGTTTGGGCTGGAAGGGACCTGCAATTTATAATTATGTGGATGTAAAAACTGTATTTAGTATGAATCACGGAATGGTTTGGGCTG
>VYZT01021568.1:0-28744 GCA_013400735.1 Pomatostomus ruficeps
TGCGTGAATCAGGCTGGGGGACTGATCTGGGGTAAAACTGAACGTGTTTGTAGAAACCTCGCAGGGTGACATTAGTAACAGATGTAAGTTGGCTCTCCCCAGATGCTGACATTACAGAAATACCACAGTTCTGCCGAGTCCTCATGGAACTAGGCCTTTAAAGCAAGGGACTGGATGTCTAGGAAACTAGATGTAGTAATCTCTCCAAGCTTCTCTCTCATATCACAGAGCTGCTCTTTCCTAGGCCAGTTTAACTGGCTGGTGGGGCGAGAAATGGTCCTGCAAAACTTCACCTAATACTGGACACACTGGGGTATCTTCTGTCATCTTACAAGGGCACAGGAGATACCTGCTCCAGCTTAACTGGGGAAGGGGACAAGGGAGGGTTGAAACACACTCTAGTTTTCATGCTTTTTAACAGAATGTTTGGCTCATTTGTGACTTCTTCAGAAGAGCTCATCAATCTGATGTTTGCTTGAAATTATTTTTTTTTGAAAATTGGTTTATATTATACAAGAGTAGTGTATGTTGTATTCTTTCCATGCTTATTTAGTGGAACAGCAGCAGGGAAAAAAAAGCTGGATAGCATTACTTGCTTGTTAATTTTATTTATAAATTTATTTTTGCTAAGTTTGCATTATTTGAAACAGAGTGTAAACCACAAGGTTCAGTAATGCCACAGCCAGTAGTTAACTCTTTACCAGGCAGATTAAGTTGGTTTTGTGTGTATTTAGTCTTGGATTTAAAAAGAGTTGAAATTAAAGCATGGTGTATCTTTTTAATAAATCTGATTTTCAGGGGGGGAACATTTTTATCTTTAATTTTGTTTGGTTTTATTTGGCTTCATAACCATGGAGGTATTGGAATTTTTTCACTCCTTGTAAAGATTTGTTCAGCTATATGACCTTGTATTTCTTTTATAATACATATTTTACTCATGTATTTACTGCTGTTTTTGTAAAACCTGGATTAGAAATACTTCCAAACATTGTAAGAATATTCTCATGGTCAGCTTTGCATGTTATGCTGCAGTCAGCTGCCTGAAGCTTTCCATAGCTCCTGTGAAAATATCACGAGCAATTTCTACTGTCAAACAGATATGGTGACCAGAATCCAGACTGTTAGCTTAACAAATCAGATGCACTGTATTGCACCAGGCACCTACCAAGTTTAGGTCATCTTTAATGTGTCCAAAGGTAATTTATCAGAATGCAGCAATGATTCCTTTTATCATTTGGTAAGCAGTCTCCTCCTGGATAGCTTGGCCTTCTGTAGGAACAAGTCTTAGCTGTTCTGTGCCACCGGAACCTCCTGCTCACAAGACTACTCAAGATGGTATCTTCTGTGAACTTCTCATTCTTTACTGCGGGGATGTGAAGGAGAGACTTTCTGGAGAATAGGAGTTGTGACACAACTAGGATCTCTCAGCATAAAGTTTGCCCACCTCCTTTCTGTGTTTTTGTTTATGGGCCAAATGAGTCACATCATACCTGCCCCACTGCCCCTTCTGCTGCAAGGTGACCAATTGCCAAGTACTTCTTAAAATGAACAGCAATGCTGGACACCTCAACCCACACCAGGTTCCAAGATGTTAAGTGAAGCTAGCAAAGGCCAGGTTCAGAACAAGTTGCAGTGGGATTCTTAATCTCACAGTGTGGTTAAAGCTGAGAAACCCCCTAGCACAGGACATAGTGGATGTTTGAGCATTTGGAAGAAATAGGACAGCAGCATGGAAGAAGAATCCATTTTGTTTAATAAATAACAGATCTTATGTCGAGTGTTGCAATTTTCTGAGTATTCAGCATATCATTCATGCTGCCTGTATTTATGTTCTCCACTAAGCACCCTGTGAGAGAAGACTCTAGTCTCAGCTGACTAGTGGTCTTACTTGTGGCTGTTCTTAAGCTGTATTTCAGCAAGTCACTGATTTCCCCTAGTACACTGTATCTAAAGTGTGCCTTATGCTTTTAGTATTGCTCTCAATCACCTTTTGTAATGAGGGCTCACCTTCCACGTGGAGGTTGGGTTTTGTGGTGTTGGTGATCCTCAACACGTTGTGCAATACCACTGTGACTCGAGGCCATGCCATCTCCATATCTAATGCTAATACAAGATTGCAACTTTTGAGATTAATTTAATAGGAAACTAAGAGCTGTTTTGATCTGAGATAACTTTCTTCCAAAGAACTTTAAAAGTGTTATGTGATTAAATGATAAAGGTGCATTTTACAGAAGCAAGAGACTTCAACATCAAGCAACTCAACTCACAGTGTATCTCAAGTGTAAAGGAGTGTAAGTTATAAAAAGAAATTGTCTAATCTTTCATACTGTAGTCAGTGAAGTCATATCGAGAGTAAAACTCTGGGTGGTGATGATCCTAGTTGCGACAGGGAGAGAATGTAGAAAGAATACTAAATGTGTCTCATAAAAAATAAATTTGCAGACTTGGTCCCAGAGACTAGACGGACCTCTCTCATAGTTAACTGTTGTCCCTTCTTTTTTTTAACCTTCCCTTGAGTACCTCCTGCTATGTTAAGACAAAAGTCAATATGTGTTAAAATATTTTGATGCCAGCTTTAGACGTAATGCTGCAGTGATTGTGATTGTTCATGAAATAACAAGACAGGACTAGGTAGAAGAAAACACTACATGCATGCTGCCCTGGCATCATTCATAGCATTTAATACAAAGTCAGACCAGTTCATCAACACTTCCTTTAAACAAAATATATTCTGCAGCTTTAGGACCCTTCTGGAGGAAGAGACTTATATTGTATGGATGCATTAGGGGCTTTTTTCATTAGACAAGACATGGCTGCAGTTTGTCTTGTCTTAAAACCCTCTCACATGTGCAAGTGTCTGATGTTCAAAAATTTGGTGTTATTACATGATACAAAAGTGACAATGTAAGTGCAGTTTGCACTGGTCCATTTTAGGGAGCTCTGTGGCCTCTCTAGTCTAAATCCAAAGAAAATAGACCTTAGAATGCACTTCTTAAGAGTTTTATACAATTTGGTAAGCTCAGATATTAAGGAAGTGGCTTTTATGCACAGTTTGGTTGTATGCGGAAATAGATTAGGAGCAATCATGATGAATGACACAATTTTTTCTGCAATATCGCCCCATGAAAACAAAAACTGTGATTTGTAGAGATATGTGGGACTCCTGATGTGCACAGCAGGGTGTCTTGATAGCTTAAATACATGCCTTTTTAATGCTGTGTACATTGTGCAAAAGTACTGAAATCTGAAATTCAAATATTGCACGTAAGCTAGGTGTGAGAGCTGTCAGTGAGAATACTCCGGAACCTCTAGGAAGGCACCCATGAGAACAAGTTATTTCTGGACAAGTTGCTTCTGCTTTAATTTAGGGTAACTGTATTTGTGACCTGTTCATGGTTTGTTTTCATATATGGGCCCAATGCCCTAAAGAAAAAAAAGGAAAAAAATATAACTCTCCTTTTCCTAGTTTATTTGTAAACCAGGTCAGATACCCTTGATTAGCTCTCAGCTGGAGCATAATTTAAATCCTGACAGATTGAACCTAAACAGCAGGCTTTTTTCAGATCAGCCAAAAGATAGGGGGAGAAAAATAAAAGCTATTTTCAGTTCACAAGCAGTACAACAGTGCTGAATAAATCTGCAACTGTTAATGAATAGCTATTTCAAATATTTACAGGAGGCAAAAGAAAAGAAGATTGGCATCCAAGGCAGCTGTGCCCAGGGAGAGCTATTAAAAATAAACGTGATAAATGATGTTGAAGTGCTTGTAGAGCTGTCAAATATCAGAGGTACTCAAAGTGGAAAGTGTTTATACTCTGTGGCCATGCTGCTAGGCATTCTGGATAGGGATATTTTTTCCAAAAATTTTCAGAAAAAAGCTTTTAGCAGACCAAAAGGGGAGAGAGTATCTAATGAAAAATACTCAAGAACCTTGAACTTTTTGCTACAATAAAATACACAAGTGCTTATTTGCTTTATAGGTGAGAAATCAAATTCTTTTATACATTCAATTATTTCCACACAGAACCCATTTCTCTGGTTTTGATTCATAATAAAAAGATGTGATGAGAGTTTATGCTTGTAACAAAATCCATTACTTATTTTTATGACTCTTTCAATCTTCTGTATTAGTGGATGGTGATGAAGGTCCATGAGTGTTGCACTGATTTTAAACACAACTTGAAAAATTGTATATATATAGTAAACTGTGAACTTCATGTGCTTTTTTACGCAGAGACTTTTTTTCAGGTAGTCTAGGAAGTATTTTTATATCAATTTTTAGTTTTGAGTTTAATGTACATCAGTTGACTGGAAACTTTGCAGAAGAGACATTTTACTTCTTTACTTCTCTGTGAAAATAATTTATCAGAAGCTGTCAGGCTGGTGACAAAAACTTGATGCCTTATATGCAGAAGATATACCAAGTGCAGAGGACATGAAAAGCATGTCATTATTTACAGGATGATCTAGTAAAATCACATTTTTCATGTAATGGATATTGCTTTCTTTCCTCTTGTAATTTACTTTTTCTTTTTCAAAAGTGAATTGTAAAAAGTGATAGTAAAATACTAATCCAGCTTGTCTTAGAAATAAGTTCAGGTCCTGTGTTTGGGGGTGAGGGGTAAGCAAATGTGGAGTGCCTGTAACTAATGCATTTGTAGTGGAACACTGCAGCAGGCCCATGTGTTACAGGGGCATGGATTGCTGACTTGAATGTGCATAAACTCCTGTCCTTTAGCACTGAAATTCACTGTGGAATGGATATTGGCTCACCTGTCTGAAACTGTTGTGGAGAACAGGCTAAATGGTGTCAGTTTTGTATTTGGGGTCTTGAGCTTTGGAAGCGTTTCTTAGGTTAAGTGTCTGCTGTTGTCACAATGAAGGGGAAGAAGAAATTTGAAAGCATTTCTTTCCTTAACCTGAACGCATTTTCATTGTTGTAAAAATGGCTTCATGGTTTCCTCAGCAAGTAAGTTTTAGCAAAATCTGCCAAATGTACTTCTTATCAAATTGTAGTAAGCAATGCAGTGATGATGGAAAAAATAGGACCTTCCCAAACCTGAAAGTTTGCCTCTTTTTTCAGGTTTTATCTTTCCATGTAATAGCAGATGTAATTTACCATTTACATATACCACTGCATAACAGCAGAGTTTCCTGAAAGGATCAAAGGAGACAGCAAACTCTGGATCAGTTTCCTTAATGTGGAGGCATTGTACATAACAGGGCATTGATTTGAAAGTTAGCACCGTGTTAGATATTGAAATGGTTGTAGCTGCATGGCCCAGCTTCCTTTCAGTCGCCTGTAGTTGAGCATGCCTGCTGCCTGATCTCCTAAATGGATCTCTTGCTAGTTAAACTTCTTTTATTGTTTCAGGATTACAATGCTGTGCTGCATGGGGTGCAACACCGGAGTCACTTTAGAACGCTAATGTGTAAATACCTCAAGTGAGATTTTTTCATTGTGCCATGTAAATCTCAGAAATCTGTGAGACATTTTTTGTAAATTTTAAAATTTGAAATGTGAGTTGTCTGTGTCACGTTTGAAAAGTCTTTGTGGTCTGGGCAAGCAATTCTCATCTCCCTAAGTAATACTGTCCAGCTAGGAGCAAGAAATGGCATATAGTTTGGATTTTCCTCCTTTGGGAGTAGAAGAAGGTGTTCTCCATTAACTAGATTTTTTTGATGGCTTGCTTTGCAGTTAGCTCACCAGAATCTAGACTGTTTAACCTTCTGTATGCAGTAAAACCTCAAAAATTTCCAAATTATTTAAGGAAAGGAATAGGTACTGGTTAAGGAAATGAAGCTGTTTGGAGGGTTTGATAGACATGTGTATATCAAAATAAAATTTGTTGTACCTAGATAAAACATGTATGATTTTTAATCTGTATGAATACTCTGCAGAGCAGGAAAATCCAGTTTCTCCAGCTGCCTTTTTTTTTTTTTCCCAATTTCTTTTTTGGCTGCACAGTAGGAATCCTACTCATTACAGAGTAGGCCTTTTCATTGGGTTTGGATAAACAGTAAGCTGACATACTTTTTGAACAAGAGTTGAACATTAGTAGTAGGACTTTTAAAAAAAAATTAATTTTTAATCTGCAGAGTCTTACTGAAAGAAAGCTACAAATACTCATAGCACTCATTTAACAGAGGTCTATCTAATGCAAGAAGTATGTAATACTCTTCAAATAGTAAAGCTTACCTTTATGAATTTAAACTAAAATTTGTGTGGGCTGCATTATTCATACAAACTAATGTTATATTAGTATGTGATTCTCCTTCAGCTGTGCTCAGTATTGTTATTTAAACACAGATGACATGAAGAGCATTTTGTTAGAACACATTTTATCATAGAAAAGCTTAATAAGTAGAGCTTCTGGTTGGGGAACATGAAAGATGAAGGGTTAATGAGGAGTTCAAGGAAGCTCAGTTTCATTACCAGTAGCAAAGACGTTCTTGTTCAGAAACTCTGGGGTTTTTAAAGGCCTTGTGGTTAATCTATGAAGGTATATTTCATAGATTTCTCTGGAAATACATGTACTTGCAGATCACTTCAATAATTACTGACAATAAGTGTAAATGTCAAGTACATTCAAACACTGGAAGGGTGTAGCAGATTTAGCTTTTCTTCCTCTTTTAGTACTTTCCAGTTTCTGCAAATAGAGTAGATTATTCTGTCTTCCACTCAAGAAGCTTCTTATCATTCCTGGGTGTAGAGAGGAGAGAGATTCAAATGGCATGTCTGGACAAGATTTACAACATCGTGGGAGTGATTTCTTTGGGCATGTCTGCTGCAGCTCCCCGCCACCATAGCCCCTACTGCAGACAGCAGACATCATCTGGGATAGTGTGTCCCATCTGCCACGGGCAGATCCAGCTAAGCCGACTTCAGGAAAACTACCCAGAGCACTTGTGTAAAAGTAATTATTGTTGCCCTGCACCAGATTTGCTGCTGTGAAGAATACTCTCTATTATTTTACCATTCCCCAGGACTGTTTCTTTTTCCTTCTTTGTAAGTATGCTAGTAGCTGCATCTGCTCATATTTTTCCCAGGCTGCAGCAATGAGACAGAGTAGTAGTGTTGCAGAAAACCCTTAGTAGCCTGAGCAGAGGCAGAGAAGATAATAAAACCAGCATTAATATCTCTGTTGCTGTTCCTTCCAAAATCTGAGGAGTGGTAGCTGGATGGCCTTGAAGATGCAGGGAGGTGAAACTTCAGCTACTCAGCTTCCACTGTTAGGTGGGAAGTTTTTTGCAAACATAGAGATAGAAATTTTCTTTGAGGTTTAATCAACCAGATATGATGAGAGTTTGAATGAGGAGGAGTAAGCAAGTGGATTTTTTTGTAATGCTTTGTTAGAGCACAATATGAAATTATTTTCTGAAGAAAGAGAAATAAAACATAATATATTAAGTACAGTGTTGGTCCTTTAAGTATTCCAAGCAGTAAAGGTGTTGTAAAACAAATAACATTTTTAAATTTCTAGTCTACTGGCAAAATATCTCTTCATAGCAAATAATAAAATGAATCTTCTCTAAGGATATTATAGTCCTTTTCATGCTTGGTTATTATAAACTGCAATATCTTTCACTGTAACTTAATTTTCAAAGTGCCTAAGTAGGTATTATAATGTTAAGACATGGATAATTTTAAAGGCTACAGGAATTTTATTTAGATGTAAGTAAGTTAGAGCTGTGAAGATTTTATTTTCTTTCACAGCCCTATCGTCACTGCAACTCTTGCTTTACAAAGCTTTGTGCTCCATTCTTACATGTATTTTAATGCATTTTTAAAAAATATTTAATTATTTTAATTTGCATATTGGGCTTGCATAGTCTCCTTAAGTTAATTGTTTCGTTTCTCCAGCTGTTCCTAAATAGCCATTGTGCTGATCAAGCACTTACTTCAGTATGTCCTTGATAAAATTAATGAAAGCATCTGTAGAAGCAGCAACAGCAGCTGCAGTGCCTTATGGAAGCCAACTTCTGCTTAACATTCTGATAAAATAAATAGTTTTGTACTTGTGCTGGAAGCTAATGCTGGCTGGCTTATTTACAGCATAAAAAAAGTTGCACCTGCCACAGCTAGACCAAGCACTGAGGCTTGCTGATTACATGTTCTTGTTAGTGTCATTGTTATTGGTAAAATGGGAGTGATGTCATCCTTATCAAACCCTACTGGCACCCTACAGAGTGACAAATAATTTGCCCACTGCTGTTTATCAGCATGGGCCTTGTTTTAGAAGTGGCAAGAGTGCCGAATTTTCACAGTTGAATGCTGTACAACCACAGAGGTGTATGAAAATGAAATGGATTGATACTTGTAATCAGTGTGCATAGTGATGGTTAAGGTGTAATGAAACATAAGTGCACATTTAGGGTAATTATATGTCTACCAGGTGGGGCCCCGGGGCTTTGCCTGTATAGAAACCGCTTGAGGTGGCAGATATGCAGGAAGAAGTACTGCAGCACCATCTGCTTTTTTCTCATTTCCTCATTAATTCTTCTGTCCCCCAAGCCTGGACTGCACAGACTTGGAGCAGCCCTTAGTCTGTTCAGTATCACGTCTCCTTCTCGTTGGGTATAGCCCCAAACACTGTAGTGAATGTGATGCAAAACAGCAGCTCTTGTGAGCAGAGTGTATTAATATACCCACCCTTCTGGAGCTCGCTGAGACATATGTTGCATTCCTCTTAAACCTCCTCTCAAAATGGCTCATAGGAAAATATGCTCTTGTTATATTTTAAGGCAGTATCTAATACTCGAAGGCTTTGTGCATGTATGGGTTGTCTATACTGATATGTATGTGTCTTAAATGGGTGGCGAAAAATACTAAGAATTCCTCCAGACAGCCATCTGTATTTTTTGTTCATTGGAGTGGAAATCTGTAAGCCTTCCACTCCAATTTCTCTTAAGTAACTAATTTCCACTTGCATTTCTCTTAAGTAACTAATGGGAATAAATGGTTGGTAGTTGAATACACTACAAGTGTCTTTTGCTCCTTGGAATCACTGTGCAGGCTAAGAAATGAGAACTGCCGTTCATTTGTGGTAATAACTGTGGAGAATGGGGATGTATATTTTCAAATTTACAAAAGGAAAAGGAGCTTGGTGTCTCCAAAGACACCATTCACACGAGAACACCAAATGTTCCACATATGGTAGATATGCCCCATGTGCAGTTTTGGCTGCCGTCTCACATGGAGAAGGTTTAATGTATCTCAGGTGCCGTGTGTTCATCTGCACTTGGTAACTGATCTGTGCTTGTGCATTTACTTGCCTGGAAGTGTGCAGTGTTTTCAAAGCAGTTACTGGACTGAGGACCATAGTCAGATTGTATTATTGTGAAAGGTTTTGTACTTGATATAGCTTTTCTGTTTTAATGCATCTTTTATATATCTTTGACATTTTGATTAATCTCACTTTTCCCTCACTGAATATAGGTCATTATATAATTTTGCACTGTTTATTACCTAATAAAAAACAAAAGAACATTGCTGAATCTGACTTTTAAAAAATTTTAATAGTGTGCCCTAGGGTCAAGCTCATACTTCATGTAACTGCAGAGAAGTCAGTGGAGTAATACCTTGGATGAGTTTCACCCAGCTTTTGTGAAAGCATCCAGCTTTTAACTGGAGCCTGACCTGTTACAGTATTTAGAAAAAAAAAAAAAAAATCATCTGTCTAGGTATAAAAACAATTCTGTATGTCTGAGGTAACTCCTTTTAGCTATTTAGCTTAAGTAACCAAACAAACCCAGATTTTGGGAGTTAATGCTGATTTACGTAAGCTAATGCTGATTTGCGAGGTAAATACAAAATAAAAATCACATCTTAAACCGATTACTTTAGTGAGAGAAACTATGGAAATTTTAAATAGATACAGGTACAAGTGGAATGATAATCTGTGCTGCACATACAGAGAATATAAAAGTTTAATAACTGCAAACTTTGAATGAGAAAAGTATTTATGTATAGCATAGACATTATCAGCTTGACAAAAGCCAGTCAGTTCTGAACATTATTAAGCCCTTTATGTCACTTCTGGGAACCCCTGCAGAATGAAAGCATGAGTGATCCATTTTTTAGAATTAATTTGGTGGCAGTCTTTTATCAGAGGAATGCATCAACATCTCATGGCCTGGTGGATAAATTACCTGAGCAGCTTGTGACCTGAGAGGCTGTACAACTCTTGGATGTGCTGTTCTTAGTATACTTAAAATAGTTCTTTTGATTAGAGTACTGGAGTATTGTGTTTATCCCATTGATCTTACTAAAGTAGAACATTTTGTAACACTCAAGGGAAACAAGGAAGGTTCAGGGGGTTTTTTGGTCCTGTTACCACATATATTATTTTTTCTCTCTCTTCAGGGTATGGGGTCCAAGATGATTCTTTTGATCTTCTCCTTCTCTAACAGCAACCACAAGACAGAAACCATGTTTATATGAATTAGTCTTTTTAAGTGGGCCTTGGAGTTGGAGGTGTTTTAATGTACAGGTGTCTGCCACATATGCTTACAGAAACTCTGGAGTCCATGTACCCACTTATCTTGTCTACATTTTTATGCTGTTGATGATCATAACTTCAGAGACTGAGAACAACATTGACATTTTAAATGTCCCCATAAACTAGCCTTAAAATTTAGTTTTAATGTCTGATGTGGACTTGGTGTTCAGTTAGCTATTCCTCCTTCTTTTTGCCTGTTTCATACCCGGTGAGAAAGGCCTAAGTACATTCTGTTTGGGAACTTAAATCAATAAGTAGTTTGATTTGGGGGTTGCGGGTGAGATTTTATTTTTCAATCAGTGTTTGAAATGTAAATGGTTTTGATTTTGTCATTTTGGGTTTTGAGTGTTTCTTTTTGGGTTTTATTAGAAAGCTTTGCTGGTGAAGTGCTTACCACTAGGCAAGAAACATGTAAGGTGTTTCTATCCTAAATTATGGGAAGTTCAGTTTTGGCAGAAAGGGGGAAATATAGCAGCCTGTTTTTCAGACAAGACCTTAGTTTTCAAGATTTTAGTATATGTATTCTTTGTCTTCTAAACGCAGTTTCTGCCTCAATCCTCTCTGTCGTTCTTGCCTAGACAGACACATCTCTCTGTTGAGAAAAAGAACTTATTTTGTCCTTGCAGGCTTAAGCCTCTGGTACTGTTTATGTTGGCCTTGGTTTGTGATGTGAGGTGGCAACTGTCAGTAGCAATGGCATTTCCAAGTTAAATGGAAGCAGCAGCTCTTGAACTCCAGGGATCTCTCTTCTTCTCCATCCTCCAAAGTATACATGCTATGTTTTTAAAGATCAAGAGAATCCTTTAATTCTATAGCAGCTGATGAAAGAGCCAACAAAAACAAGCAAACAAACAAACTGAAACAAAACATAGCTTCAAAACATAGTTGATTCTGGCAAACTTCTAGTTTGGACTATAGTGGCTTTCACTCACATTATTTGTATTCTTAGGACAAAAATAGTTGTTACATTGAAAACTTTCAGCATAAGAAACTTAACTTTTATAGAGGAAGAGAAACAAGATTTATTCTTGCCTAGAATCTGTAGAGTCATCACAAGTAAAATATCCATTACTGTGCAACTTCTCTGTGTGACTAACAGCCTAGTTGCTCTAAATACTTGGTGGCTTTATTGAAAAGCTTACAATAAATTCATTCGTATTTGACAATATATTTAAATTTTTCTGTCTGCAGTAGAATAATTATATGAGTAGTGCAGATAAAGCTCATGAAATGATTGGCCAGCAAGAAGTGAAACCATTGCCATCCACTAATGCAGAGAAAGAAGAAGTGCAAAGGTGATGTTAAATGTGAAGCACAGGGCTCTCCTGAGTTTGAGTTGGACACAAAGCCCTGATGAACTGTTGGGATATGTTGTTCTGGAAGCCTGCTCTGAGGAGCAGCAAAAGGTGAAAGAAGTTATGGTGCCAAGTTAGTGGGAGGAAAGGTTTGTATGGGAATAAGGAGAGGAGTGGACAGTGCTGTGTGCATCAGGAGGACAGAATATGCTGAGTTTCTTGAGCCCCTGAGCAATGCATAAGCTTGTACTCACTGTTTTTATTCTGTAATTCTGTACTGAGATGTTTGATATTTTGGCAAGAAAGAAGGGTAGATGTTATTTATGTCTGCCTGGTTTTCTGGATCTTGGCAGTATGAAAAGTTCACAATAAAACACACAATAAACTCTTTTAATTATGAATTACTGTGTTTATACTGAATTGCATTTGCTTGATATATTTCTATAATGGAACAAGTAAAAACTCTATGCCTGAAGAAATACAAAATTTTATTCTGTCTTCTTGTACTTCTTTTGAATAAGCGTTTCAAATTCTTCTGTTGGTTTTCTGTTTTCCTGATAACCTTAAGTTGACACCTGTCATGATGTCAAAGCTGACTCTTGTACTTTAAAGTAACAGTTAATTTTTAAAAATTATACTAGCAATCAATTTTAATAATAGGTTTTAATTCACAACTCTCAAATTATAATATTTAAAGGTGTGTGGGACTCTTAGCATGCCAGAATTGCTTGTGTGTTAGACTAAATTAATTTAATTCTGAACATGTTCCATATGAATGTGATGTAATTAGTTGAGATGGATTAGTTAGTATATGAAGTATGGAGAATGAGAAATTTTAAACCAGAAGAGGGCAGCAATGATACAAAAAAATAATTTTGGCTCAATTACCTTCCTTTTTCTTTTTTGCCAGTAAGTCACATGTATGTGCTCTGCTAATTTCTTGGACAGACTATAAGATTAAAGCAGCCTGAAAAAAAGTCTGTTAATACCATTGCAGTGGTTATTATTTCAGTTTTATTTCTTTGAACAGCTTCATCCTGCCAAAAGGTATTAACTTGAAGAGTACATTTAGAGGACCTGCTGACTTCTTTTCTCTAGCAGATATTTCTAATGTGGAATTTTAATTTATGATGTTTTTGTGGTGATTTCTGATTTTACTAGCTCTGTCCTTAGATGATTCAGAATAAAATCTTACATTTCCTACTTGTCACAATCATATTAATTTTACGGAATTAAGCGTCAAGCTGTGTACTTTTTGATCTACATTTTGTAAGCAGAAAGCTATGCTGGCCAAATATATTGTGTGGTACTTTCACAACTTTACTGTAATCAGAATGTGACTGTACTGCACAAATGTACTGGGGTATATAAAACAGTGTTAAAGTACCTGTGTGTAGAGTGGGGCCATATTAAATGTGAGATAGTTCCTAGGTATGCAGGGCTAAAGTTTAGTTGATTCTTTCTAATGATGCATTGGTGGTAGGAAAAAAGTGTTGTCTTCTTTTTGGAGTATGACCTAAGAGGTGGTGCAAGGGGAGAGGAACAGTTTCAATTTGTATTCCATACATACAGGAAAGTGGGTCTGCCAAGGAAGGTGATGTCCCATATATTCTTGTTATAGAGCAGAGCTACTCCTCAGCACTCAAAAGTGCTGATACAGTTTTGTAAGTGAGGGTGAAGAGGAGATAGACAAACAAGGCTGCGTTGCTTATTTTGGTGCTGAGAGAACATCTAAAGAATAACTGGAGCTATTTTGGTGGCATTAGCAATGTACAGGTACTAAGAGTTGTGGAAATGTGTGTTGTGTGCACATCTTGTGTACTATGAATTGTGTGTGTGGAAATGTAAGATTTGAACCTTCTTTTTTCCCAGTGCTGATGTAGATGGGAAAGAAATAGCAAACAACTCTTCAAGGGTCCACACTGTTCTGTAGTCTGAGACAACAAACGCAAATGTTCACATGCTACAAAAGAACTGGAATACACAGAGAGTGTTGCTTCACTGTCTGGGGAAAAACTAGCATTTCATTTGTATTAGCTGCTTCTGTTCTGGTTTTAGAAGGTGACTCATTGTCTGAACACACTAGAGGGTTTCTCCTAATATGTTAATTTTAAAACTAATATGTGTGGTGATTAGTATCCTTAATAGTTTCCTGAATGGGGTACACGTTGCATGCTAACATGCCATCATTAAATAGCACCATGCATCCAGGTTGCTATTGGGTTTGCCCATTGGAAAAAGAAGTACAAACTTATTCTTCCATTCTTTTGGTACATATAATTATCTAAGCTGCTTCCTGGCTAGACTGTCAATCTTGACTAAGACATGACTAAGAGGAAATTTAGAAATCAAAAAACCTTTGAAGATGTTATGATGATGGCATTGGTTAAGAATACCTGACCTGTGTGACTTGTCGCAGTCATTCTTGTGATTACTTCTGGGGAATTTCTGGTTCCAGATTTCTGATGCAGACAAGGCTGTAGAAGGCAGAAATATGTGCTAGTATGGCACAAAAGCTCCTCCCAGTGGGCAGCTCCCCCTCCCCCCAGGTGCACACTAAAGATGAAATCATTTAATATTAACCACAATGTATGCACAGTAAGACAAACGGGACACTAATACAAGGAACTGTTGAGTGGCTGAAGTCATATATATTACTACATGCCAAAGGCATGAATTCTTTTTAAACGACCTATCCATAAGTATGTCTTGCAGCTTTTAATTAAATCCTGTAAAATCCCTACAAGTCTTAAATGTTTCTACTGTTCTCTGGATCTTGCTCTTCCACTTTAAGTAGTGGTTTGTTTTTTTTATTCTCACCGCAGAGATGCAAGTTGGATTTTTTGCCATTGAATGAACGTGTAAAGGAAGGATAATGTTGGTAGACTTCATCTGATGCCATGGGTTTCAGTCTTAAAGATGCATTTATTTGACTTTTGTGTGTCAGTGAGCTTGTTTTGGCTTGATGTGCATACGTCTGTATCTTGCAGAGTTCTTCAAGCTTTTTGTCAGACTGACAGAAAATGGCACAAGAAAGCAGGATTTCAAACACAGTGGAAGTTATTTACCATGGTTTCATTTTTTAAAATGACATAATTTGTTCCAAGAGAATTGCTTCCCTGCTTCTCTTAGTGTGCTATGCACTTAGGTTACCTACCCAAGATGTGTAGGAATTAAGAACTAAAGCCCAGTCTCCATTGATTACATAGGTAAATAATCATCTTATTTAGACACCTAAATGAGAAACTTGAAATCAATGTGAATCCATCTGTCTTCCCCAAAGTATTCAGAAAATTCCCTAGCAGAGTTTATAGATGAAAATAAATGTAACACTACCCTCATAGCATCTTGCCAGACTTCAAATAACACCTGAGGTGATGTCATGTTTTCCTGTGTGGAACCTGGGAGAATTTTATTTTCTAGAATCACAGCAGGGTTGAGGCTGAAGGCAACTCTGGATATTCTCTGGTCCCAACCTCCTGCTCAGGTAGGGAGAGATTTTTGAAGGTCTTTCTGTGAAGGGATTTTTCATGGTCACTTGGTTTAACCTAAGGGGTGTCCTAGCTCTTTACCTGCAGTGCAGGTTGCAAAACATGTTAACTGGTTCAGTCTGAAGAAGTAGTTGGTAGGATATACCTCCCCACGTTCCTGGCCAATTTACTGCTAGAAATGTACAAATTACAGTTAATTTGATATTATAAAGTGAGAGGAGATTCTTTATATTCTTTATATTGTATTATGATACAGTGTTAAGAAAAGAATACATGTTACTACTATGTAAAATGCATAAATGTAAACCAAATTTCCATAATCTGATTTTCCTTTTTCTAATTGGATTACTGATTGCAATAAGTCAGGTTTAATTGCAAGATTACTTTTGGATTTCTTTTCAAGTATTGTATTTCTTGTTTTCATAGTTTCTATATGAAATATTGCTGGACACTTAGAGCATCTTTTCCTGTTTTCACTGCAGTAATGGTTAAATTTCTGTTTATCATTTAAAGTACTGTGTGACAAATGTATTCTGGTCCTGTCAGCTGCTTAGTCATTCAGAATTGTTCATGTAATTGTTGAGACCATGCTGCAACTAATATACTTAATATAAGTGCTGGATCTTATATGAAATGCTTCAGAAGTTGGTTTGCTAATTTTGTATTATTACTGATACACTGTTTGGACTAAGGTGTGTACTTGAACAAGGTAAGTTTCATATCTTTAATACCATGATGTAATAGCTATCTCTCATGGGTTCTTACTGGTTTTATATAAGGTTTGATTCTTCTAAGAGTAAAAGTCTTTCCATGTGTTTAAATGAGGTTTATTTCCTTTTTAGGTTTTCTACAGCGTTCTTGTGTTTCCACATGATTTTTCTCTTTTTTCTTTTAATAGCATGTAGAAGAGGTTTTTTGTGTGTGTGTCCCTCTGAATGTATCAATTATGGAATGATGTACTTGTGTCATTTGGGCCAGGGACTAGTTGAAATGGATGCATTTTCTAATTAATATAGCTGGGAATTTGGTCGAATGCTTGACAGTGTGGGCTGGTTTTACCATCACTCTTTACCACTTTGAACAAATGTTTTTCAGACGATATGTGCTGCTCAATCTCTGGGTATAAGTCACTGCTCCCTCTTCTTTTGTAGAACTCATAGTGTTAAGGGTGAAGACTGATTTTTTTGCTTTAAACCCATCAGGTTTTTTCTTTGTTTCCTTTTTTTCTTTCCCCTTCTTTCCCTGTGGTAATGGAAGTGAGAGATACTAGATAGAGGACCTTGGGTTCTCTTTCTTAATCTGGAGATACTTGCTCTATGTTTCCCCTGTAGAAAAGCAGAGGGCTTTGTTCAGTTACCTGCCCAAGAAATAAACTCATGAATTTTCAGGGAAACAAAATTGTTCAGAGCTGTATGAGAAATAAGTTTAGTTTATTGAATGACATTCATGAAAACAACATCCCATGGAGCTGTATAGAAGTGGCACTGTTGGCCACCATGTCTGGTTTGGGGTTTTGCTGTTGTTTTTGTTTTCTTTTCCCCTCTCCTTCCTATGTTGCCGTAGTCCTGCACCTTTGTAATGTTTAGGCCTGGTTGTTAATTTCTGTTTTGACACATCCTCCACACTTCTGGTTTGCCTCTGAAAGAGGAAGAAAATCTTTCAGCTCTGTTCAACAAGAACTCCTGACTGTGGCTGGCTGGAGAACATCTAAAAGTATTGTTGGCTGTAACATACCATTGCCAGTAATACTTCATGCAGCAAGAACTGTATGTGACAGAGAGTGCATTACAGGGGCACCAAAATGAGCACAACACAGTGATGATTAAACAGCTGGCTTGGAACAAGGAGTGGTGACATCTCCAGCCCTCTGTCTGTTGCACCTAAATTATTATTATTTTTCCTTGAGAACTTGTTCCAAAAATTGTGCTCACTGTGCAATTTGGGCATAGTAAAGTGCAAAACCTTCTGTGGTTTTCAAGATCGAGCCAAAGGAAATGTTTGAGCACCGGCAGCTGGCTTTCCCTCCCCAGAGCCAGAGTGATTCTGACTGTTTTGGAGGAGGCACTGAGAGGGCCATGATGGGCCGGTTGCTCCTACGCGCTGATGTCTCGTGAAGAGCGAGGGAAGCTACCTGGCTGGTGGCTGTGGGGAGGAAGCCCTCTGGTCAGAGGTGGTTGTGCCCCGTCCCAAACTGGGCAGCAGGAGCCAGTGAGGCTGAGCCACCTCCTTCAGCTGGGTGCCTCAGGCTGCTTCCCAGCCACCCCAGGGAGCCGAGGGCAGGCTGTGGGCCACACTCCCTGGGAGCTGCTGCCAGGAACCCGCATGGGGCTGGAGGTGCTGGGAGCTGCCCGGTGGCCTGGGCAGGGGTGGAGGCGGCAGGTGCTGCAGGGCTCTGTGACCCTTTTGTCCCGCACCTGCCGCACATCAGGTGAGTATAAACAGCTGTCGGATGTAAACTGGGATTATCCGGTAGGTGGGCCTGGCCCTGGCCCAAAAATCTGCTTTATTTCCCCCCTCCCTCCTCCTTGTGCAGCCTGGTTTTATTGGCTGTTTTGAACCACAGTTTGCAGAGCAGGCAGGCAGTGGGGGAGAGGGGGGCAGGCAGTGCCCACTGGGGCTGGGAACGTTCGCTCTGAGGAACACGACAGGACTCAAAGCTGGAGCCCGCACGCTCTGCCGGGTTGCCAGGCACTGTGCTCGCCCACAGGTAGCTGGAAGTTGCACCACCACGTTGAAGTTTTCAGATAAGCAGACAGCCAGTTGTTTAACTTAGAAAACATTAACTTCTTTGTGTGGCTTGTGGCAGTGCAGCAATAGGTGGAAGGGGAAAGAGAATAGAACAGAGAGCAATATTGCTTTATTGTTTCTATAAAGGACGGTGATTGCTTTGTTATCAAGAGTGAAGGACGGAAAGAGACTTTCTTGCTGTTACCCTTCCCTTATGAAACAGAAGTACATTAATGATAAACAGTTACAGTGGAAAAATATATCACTGCACTGTGTGTACTAAGCATAGGAAATACCACTGTAGGTCACTGCCCTGGCATAGTAAATGTTTACTTTTAAAAGGCACCCTCTTTTTTACGACTTCTTTCTTAATGCGTAGTTGTGTACAAAGTGTTTATATATCAATAGTATTGTTTAGGGAAGAGTCAAATGTAGACAGCCGCTAAACCACAGGAGAATTCATTATGCTTCAGCATAATGAAATTTATAATTTTAATTTTGTCATCATTGGGACTTAATAGGTTTTTGCACATCATTCATATGTTAAAGGAGCTATAGCTGTAATTAAATGTAGTGAGAATAAGTTTAAGTCAAAGCAAACTGTGTCTTTCTTGAGCTTCCTTCTGAGACCACTGCAAACAGAGAATTTTAAAGCAGTGGGCAGTGAATGGCCTAGATTATTAAACCTGTCTGGTGTGTTTGTTATTGTCTCCTTCAGTAATATCTGAGGGAGACTATGATTCTGGGTAAAGTGAACACTAGTGGCAGATAGATGCAAGTAAAGAACATAGAACAGTAATCTGAAAAATCCAACAGTTATCCTGAATTTTCAAACAAAAGTCCTTGAAATAAGAATATGAACTGTTGAAATATGGTTGGAACTTAGTGAAAATTCGATTCAGTAGCACAATATCTATTTAATGGCCTAACAGGCTGGAAAAGAGTGCTGTAGTTACTCTCAAAGTTGATAGTGTCATTTGTAGGCCTATTAGAAATAGATCTGAAAAATCAGTGTAGAATAAAAATGGTTTAGGACGTTGGAGGAATTCAAATAGATAAAAGAAGCAGCTGTTCTTACATTGAGTTTTACTGTAGTGGACAATCATGGTGGAGAGAGTCCCTAGAGGACCTGAAAAAAGAACTAGAAGGGGAGGAATAAGAAAGTTAAACTTCCCATTTGGGGTTATGTTTTCAGTGAAAAAGGAAGGAGGAACTGGTTCAACTTAAAATTGATTTTATTAGCATAAAGGCAGATGTGTGCCTAGATAGGGTGTACTGTCTGAGGGAAATAAAAATGGAGTTTTTAATGCAAAGAAGCTACATTTATGCAGGCACAGAAAATGATTAATTTACAAAGGGTAAAATAATAAACAGATTTTAAGGTAGTTAAAAGTTGCTTCTTAGGAAAGTAATTAAACAGTTTTAAAAAGCAAAACAAAGCAAAAAACAATGACTGGATATTCACAAGAATTATCAGAATAGCAGTTGCAGACTGGTGTCTTTCCTTAAGTGGGAATTTAGTATGCCAAGAGGCAGACTGTTTCTGGCCCAGTCATACCCTTCTCTCAACTTGCTAAGGCCACCTGGGAATAGACAGGGTAGTTCTATCTCCTGACCTGTTCAGTTCTTAGTGCATTGACTGGAACTCCTGGCTAGATCATTTAATCATAAATCAACACTTTTAGATGCCCTTTAGATGCCTTTAACTCTAATTGAGGCTTTGGTCACAGGTTTAAGCACCTTATTTAGAAGTCCTTGAGCTCTGGTATTCAGAAGAAAGTGAAACTTTATTAAAAGTCATGCATTGTGCTGTCCTGCAGCCCTTTGGTCCTGTTTCTGTGTAAAAGAAAAGTTCACTGCTAAGTGCAGCTAGTGAAAAAATTCAGCCACTTATACTTTTGTTTCAGGGTTTCTGCTTAAGGGATATCTGTTTTACACAACACTTTTGAATGATCCAGTTTTTGTTGGGTTTACTTTTGCAAGAAAATACCTTAATTTTCCTGATACTTATTTATGAAGAAATGCCCTTTGGATCTGTCTGGGTTAATTGGTTCCTCAAAATGAATTGAACCAAAATGTTCTGTAACAGTGGATGTTTCACATTGTCACACTATAAGAACAAGCAATTGTCTGGCAATGTAAGGTAGCAGAAACATCTAAAATGGAGGTAATGGTATTTTATTACACCTCATTCTGTATACATTTATGGCATTAAAGTTTGAAAATTAAAATGCATTTTAGGCAACTCCCTGTGCCATGTACATTGACAAGGTTTATTGTGACCAGGCTCGTGACTTGTTCATCATTTTTTGTGATCTGTTGTGTCCTGTTGCTTTAAAAGAACCGTACATTGAAATGTAGAAGTGTAATATATTCAAGCACTTGCAGGTGCAATAAATACATGTGATGCCAAAAGCAAGTAACTTGTACATTTGAGAGGAAGACAGTTGCTTTCAAATACAGTAGTAAGACTGATTATGGTGCCATGTGCTTACTTGAATTGTTTCTTTTCAAGCATCTGCTCCCTTACTGAAAATGTATTTTTGAACACCTGCAGAGCACAACCATTTCCCACTTCCTTCCCACATAATGGAGTTGTATTTGCTAATGGTTCAGAATCCAGCACACCCCCAGGGAGAAGGGGAAGGCGCGTTTTGTTTTTTATCACTGTGAGCTCTGCTGTGTCAAGGAGCCTACTGTGATAATCTCCCTGTGCAAATGCTAAAACTCATTGCGAGGTGTTTGTTAGGGGTAGCTGCAGGGCTTAGCATCTAAAACAATCCATTTGTAGGTGCAAATTTATTTTATCCAAACTTTGAAATTTATTAAAGCTGCCCAAGCATCATGCACACTGTCTATCATAAACCACAGGGAATTGCCTGAATATATGCCAGAGTTCCATTGTATCCATATGTCCTAAAACCTGGAGTAAATAAGCTTTGTGGTAGAAAGTATAGTTGACTCTATAGGTGAATTTTATAACTGCTGGAAAATATATGGGAAAGCAACTCTTCCTATTTGTCTTAGACATCAGACATGTAAATAGGTTTTACTGCTTGTAGAGTAAGTTGTGAATAACTGGTGTAGGTCAGGTGGCAGAAAATTTACTTGTTTGGTTTACAGCATGCAGGTATTTAAATTGTTGTGGTTCAGGGTGCTACAGAGCTATTAGCATATTTCTGATGGTTTGTTGCTTTTTTTGTTTTGTTTTCCTTGAACCCTGAATTTAAGAATGTGGTTTCACTGGAAGTTGTTTGGGGTTGTTTTCTGCTGGTATTGACATTATGTCCCCAGGTTGTCATATGGCAAGGTGTTTATTAATACTATTTACTTGCAACTGATGGTTTTGAAGAAGAAAATATAGAAGCAAGTGTGTAGGACTTACGTTGAGCATCTATTTTGTGTCATAGAGTAGGTTTTGTAATGGCTCATAGTTTTTCAGTGTACTATTTTGAATCTCCAGAGACAGTCTGTCCTTACCTGCCTTTTAGTTTGAAAGGTTTAATTGTGTCCTTTAGACTGATGTTTCAAGTCCTTGTCAGTCCCATGTTCACATGGTTAAAAACAAACAAAAACCCTTACATGTTTTTAGCTGCACCAAAACCCCCAAACCTGCTGATACAAACATACAAATGTAATTCTAATAGGAACAGCAATAAAAAGCTTCAGTATAAACCACTCAGTTCTGCGTGATCTTCTTAAGAGTGTCTGACTCTAGTGTAGTTATTAGAGTAGATCATAATTGTATCATTATTACCTTGAAATCTTTAATTGCAGCTAATATAAGACCTAATAAGAATAGCACAGTATATGTAATATATATGGCTCTTTCCCTTTTCCAGGATTTTAAGCTTCATAAAATTTGTGTTAGGCTTTAATATTAAATGTATTGATTTAACATTTCTGTTTCCATAAGAATGGGTTTTCACAGCTGTAACTGAAGTGTTGATCTATGTTTTACTATCTTTGCGTTGGTTCTTCATAAATATATTAACTTTGCATGTGTGAGAACTGCTAGAACTTCACTGTAGCATAGGCAGATACAGGATTCAGACTGTCCTGTTGCAGATGAATCTAAATTAAATTAACTTGAGTCTGCCTTGGACTGACTGCTCACAAATGAAGATTACAGCTGATGAGGTAACTCTGAGTCCTGGCAGAGCACATAACACTTTTGACTGCATTTACATTTATACTGCCTAGATAGACGAGTTTCTTTGGGTTTTGGTTTTGTTGTTATTGTTTTCTATGCATTTTGATGTATGTAATTTCGATAGGAGGTATATATTGATAATTTGTAAACTCTTAGAATTGGAAATACTTATAGCATGTAGTACTTCCAGCATTACCTCCTGGTTCAAAATAGTGAAGTCTTAGTTTTTGGGAAGTAACCAGAATTTTGATAAGAACATACAGAACTTGTGACATTGTATCTGTTGCTATTTCATGGCAATAAACTGCTCAGACAGGGCTCTTTGACTGCTTATTGCAGGATTGGTTTTTTTGTACGTACCAGATTCTTAGTAGGCAACAGTTTCATAAGCCAATCTCTTTCTTTCCATTTTTCTGTGCAGTGTCCCAGGACTTTTGCAGCTGTACATAATGCTGTCCAGCTTATTGTTATTGCACTTTAAATTTGCAATTTTCAAAAGCATTTTTCATTCTGAATTTCCCTTTTCAGGCAGTTTTTCTGAGTGGCAAAAGGAGGGATTCTGCTGGGGTCCTGTGAGTCTGCTGAAGAGTCTTTGGCTCAGGAGTACATCTCCTGCCACTTCTGAATTCTGTAGGGGTTTTTTTAAGTCTGAATAACTTAATCAAGAGCTTGTGAGATTGTAATGCTGACTGTAGGGCTCTCTGAGCAATTTTGTGGGCTTTTCTTTCCAGCATAAAGGACTTACTAAAATTTTTCTGTAAAATTTTTATTTTTCTACAGTTTTCTGTTTCCATCTATGTAAAATGTCCTATGTGGAGCTGATAATTATTTGCCCAACTAGAATTAAAAGTACTTGAGGCATAAGTATAAAAGGCTTCTTCGTACAGATCTGCTGAGCTGTTAGATACTCTGAAGCAAGTTTTTCTATAGTCCTTCCATATTTGCATTTGTAAACTGTATCAGACTTTTATCCATTCAGTAACAATTTCCTTAACACTAGATACTGATATGCTACTGTTCATATTGTTTCTGCCACTTATGTTGCTCAGAATTCCTTTAATCAGAGTTGTTGAACAAAATATGCTCTTGCTACGTTGGGTCAGCAGTTTCAAAGGACTCTGTAAAAAACCCTGGTGAGGCCAATATATTGATTGTATTGGGGATTCCTTTCTCCCTGCTGAATCTGAACATTTGCCCTGAGCCTTGTGGACCTGTGTTTCCTCCATCAGAATGGAAGACGGGGAAGTCAATAAAACTGGATATTCTTCTCCATATTCACCATCACCTGAGCTTTAAGTTAGCAGTTTGTATCTTAGTTTGGATAGGCAAAGAACAAATATGTCACTGGATTTATAACTACACCAAGGTTTTTAGTTACTTTTCAGACCTCATTATTTGCTTATACCATTTATGCACCTTTGGTGAAATCAGCCTAGCTCTGTGTGTCTAGTAACAAGCAAATATTTAAGTATGTGACCTATAAAGGCATTTAGATTGCTATTTACATGCAATTGCTTTTTAATTTCAGTGAAGATGACGTGATTGAATACCTTTATAGATCAGTTCTTGCACAGGAATGGCAGGCTCTTTTAATAGTCACACAATAAAAATCTTCTCCATATGGAAGAAAAATATTTATGCTAAGATGAATTCTTGTCAAAATATGGTTTGAAAATGCATTTAATACCAGTATATTGGGACTTCAATGGCCATATATTTCAAATAGTGAAATTTTATTCATTTTTGAGTCATTAACCATTTCTTGGTTTACTTACTTTACTTGGAATTTTATTTGCCAAAGCTTGGAACAGGAAAGAAACTTTTATGATGAAAATGTTTTATTTGCCTCTTTATATAACAAGAAATTCTTATGCATATCTGTCTGAATTCTAGTATTGGAAAAATAAACTTTTGAAAATTCAAGAGTAAATTTAATTTCTAGATTTTTTTTCTGAGAGGGAGTGTATTATAAGGTGCTGTAAATACTTGACATGCAATAGTAGAGTAACAGAAATTTTTGAAAAGTGGATTCTACATGAACTCACATTTTAGTCTCCCAGTCTATTGCGCATTTACTTCAATGCCTTCAATATGATACAGATATAGAAAAAATAATTGGATTTCTAGCTATTTCTTAACATTCAGATATTACATAGACTTACATGCTGAGGTTTGCTCTCACAGTTCACTGTAGGCATACAAAGATTTGGAACCAGTATTTTTAGGGTTGATTTCTTTCTCTAAAATTCTGCTAATCACCTAATTTGTGTAAAAACCTTCAGGGAAAGTCCTGACTTTTGTAAAGAGATTCAGACTTTGCCCATCACTCCCAGGCTTATGCGCTTTTTTGGAAATCTGCATCTGACTTGTATTTCTTGTCAGTTGTTTTTAAAGGTCAGTTGTGCGTTCCAGAAGTGACTGCTGACATTCCAGGTGTCTGCTCAACAGAGTGGTCTCTTTTTAGAAGACTGTGGCCAGTTTCCTACTAAAGTGTAGCACTTGTATTCTCATGCTGCTAAGAAATTACTGTATTATATTCCACTTCTCAGCTTAGAAATTATCGTCCAGGAGAAATCTGTTCTCTGTGTAGAACATACAGACTTATTTAAATTATATATAGAGTGTGTATATGTTTTTTTTCTCCTGAGTGAAATGGTCACTTAATCCCAGAAGATTTCTTTTTCCTGGAAAGTAATTAATTAGCAAAGGCAAACTCCTACAATAGAAGCTATTTTGAAATCTTAATTATGGTGTTGATTATATTAAATTTACAGGCTTCTGGACATGACAAAATGAAGTCTGTAGGTTTTTAGACACTGAAAATTAGATGTATAATTAGTCTGTTAGTGTCATTATTAAAACATTATTTCCTTTTCCTTGTTGATTAATGCTAAAAGCAAAGTATTTTTCTTTCAAATGAAATTATGATTATAATATTTGTGATCCAGCATTTTTAATGTTAATTTGTCACTTGGTATCACTGGAAAGAAACCATTTTCATTGGAGATTATTTTCTGGACTGGACTGGAAAGTGTGGCTTTGTGCTTTATTATTTTTGTAGGGTGGAGAAGTTTCCCTAGTCTGTTTCTGAAAGAGAAAAAAAAAAAAAGATCAAAGTGAAATGCTCTCTCATTTTTTCTGAGAAAAGACCACCCTACAGTTTGATAGGTTTTATGTTTTTCTCTTACTTGATGATTGATGCTTCTCTGGTACACTGATGTGTGTCTCAGGAGCATAAAAGTGAGGGGAGGATGGTGCTAACATTAGATATCATTTGAAAAGACTTTGTGTGATCATTTCAATGCATTTTATTTTTCTCTCCATTGTTTACTGTATTTTTCTGAAGTCAGGAAAGCTCTCGTGTTCCACTTGGTGAATATTTTTCCTGAATGTTTCTTGTTGAGTTGAAACAATTTGTGTAGTTAGTTACTCATCTATCACTCTGAAGGATTTCTTTTTTGCTGCAGCAGTGGTTTCTGCTCCCTACTGCCATGATTCCATGAGGAATCATTTATCTTAAGTGACTCTTCAGTGTAAGAAACTATTTGTATGTGTTAGGGAAAGTAAAGTATTTTATTTTAACCAAGTTAAGGAAAATGAGGTATTGGATAAAAGTTTCAGAACCATCTGTAATGACTTAACAACTTAAACCATTAATAGTTAAAAACTGGTAAGTACTAGAAAGCCTATCAAAATGTTACCCCGTGTCCTTGGAAACTTTGGCTTTATTCCTTTGAAGTTCAAAAAGCATCAGATGTTGTTGGCAATATTCTCCATATAAAAAACAGTGATGGAAAAACAACTTCTACAAGGACAAAAAACCAAAACAATCCAGATAAAAAAACCACAAAGTGTAGCAAATTTTGTAGTTATGTGCACTCTTTGCTGGTGTTATTTTTGTAGAAGCAGGTTTTCAGTGCTAGTTGAGATTTACATTTTGCATTTCTCCTCCTGTGCGTGTGCCTTTGCATTCTGTCAGCAAACAGGTTGACATCCTGTAGAAATGTGAGGGCTGGTGTTGGCTCATGCACACCTCTCCTTCGAACTCTGTCAGTAAAACCTTCACATTTTGTTGTTGATCCACAGCATGGGAGCACCGGCAATTCCAGTCTGTAAATCCCAGTGATGCGAATTCATCAGAAGACAACTGCAGTAATACTGATGTATGCAAGGAAATACTTCAGAGAGCATTAATGTTTGCAGTATGGGCTGGATGCTTTTGTAATCCGTCTAGTTCCCTCTCAGAAAACTGATGGATTTTCACGGGTATGGCTGAAGGAATGGCCAGAGAAAGAGAGGCAGAGAAACAGCAAAGAAGGCTCGTCAGGGACGGTGAGGGGAGCAGAGTTGAGATAGGCAACTTCAGTTTAATTGTGTTAGTTTAGCTGTACTGAAAGGAGGAGGAGATGAAAATAGTTGAAACTCAAAACTCTGTTTTGCTTTAGAGCAAGGCAAGAAGAATCTCTTTACTACAATTGCATTTAAATAGACAGAAAAGGAAACCACCAGAGGGAGATGCAGGGTAAAAGTAAGGTCACTTTTCCAAGTGAGTGGTGAATTGCAAACAAGAATTTAAAAGTGTGGGGGAGGGGAAACGGTTTGCCCAGAACTAGTTTAAAATGTTTCAGGGAGAAACTAACAAGTTATTCATTGGAAACTTCTATTAATACAGTATTTTATTATTTTTCTGAAGTTAGTTTGTTTCAATTGCTTTTATTGATGATTATTACCAAGTCTCTTGGGAAATTTATATTATTAGCATCACTTCCTTTTACAAAATACATCATTTTAAGGTACGAAGTATTGTGAATTTATAGGCCTGTTGAGGATCTCTGCTGTTCCACAAATCAGGCAAAACACGTCTGTCCTGGATATTGACCTGGTGGGAAAAGATGGACTTTGATTCATAAGTCAGCAGAATTTCATACACACCTTATATTATTCAGGCAAGAATAGTTTTCAGAATATATGTTTTTCCAGTTGCTCTGAGATAAGTACAGTACATTTTGGATGTTGAGAATACCAACAAATGCCTTTGCCTTTGGTATTCATTGTATTGGACTCTCTTGGTCTTCAGTATCACTTTTAGTTTTCATCAATATTGGTGATTTTTTTTTTTACAAATAAGCATTTATTTGAGATTTGTTTACATTTTTTTGAGTCTTTGGCTTCTTGGAAGACAGCTGCACCATCTTCAGCATAGCACTACCCAGCCTGGTGTTTTGTGTCCTGATTGAGCACGGATTCTGCTTTTTCTAATTTCTTATAAATGGGAGAATTGACACTTTATGTTCTATAACATGATCTTTGTAAATTCTTTGGACTGGCAGAATCATGCAAGGGTGCAGTCATGGTATCTGCTCAATTATGTGTCCGTGCCCCTCCGATAGAAATAGCGTCCAGCTGTTTTATTCTAATTTGGCATAAAAATAACTGCAACTTAGCACTTAAGCATTGCTTTTTCTGTCAGTTGCTGTCTACAGGCACTGCTTATTTAAAACAGCAATTACTGAGCACCCCTTCTTTAGGTGGCCTGTGCTGCCAGCTGTGAGGGTGCCAAAATTTGTGCCTCTGCTGTCAGTCTTCATCCTGCTCAAGGCAAAGATTTCTACCAGTAGGAGAATAAACCTAGTTTTCAGATTATACAGCTCAATCATTTGGGAGCATTGTTTGGGTTATCTGATAATTTTTTCAAGTGATACAATGGCTTAATTCTCCGAAATTATGTTTTTACATTTCACTTGCAAGGAAGAAAAAGTTAACAAGCATTTAGGCAGTTTAACATTGTAAAAATCCCCTTAATTTGATTGTGGCTGGCATGTAAAGTTATTGACTGCTTTACAAATATCTCAAAAAGGAAATAACATATAAGTGATATTCTTTGACATTAAAAGCTTGTGTTTTTATGGTGTCAGTGCATTGGTCGTTGTAACTAGATGCTTACTTATTACAGTTCGCAGGAAACTCATTCCAAGTGAATGTAGCTAAGTGGTTTTGTTGGACCAGATCATTAGGTCTAAATGAGAGAGAAGCAAGTCTCTTCTTCCAAAAAGAAGACATAAAGCAGAAAAAAAATGTTAACAAGGTAATAAAATAAGGAGTTGTATCTGTTGTAAAATTAATGAGTTTTCTGGATTTTCTTGTCAGCAATGCAAATTAAGCCACTGCTATCTAATGTTGTAATCTGTTCTTGAAAGCAGTAATTTCCTAGTTCATGGACTTCTTTAAATATTTTGAATTAATTGTAGTGAAGATGATAAAGAGCAGTTGCCCTTATAAGTAGGAGCATCTCTATAGATCTTCATTTTTATGATCTACTTGATGGGTCTGAACAACTGGAGAACATTTTTACTCTCCGGGGTCAACAGTAAAGTCAGATTTAGTGCTCTGAGCCACTCGGAAACACCAGATTCATGACCTCTGTTATTCTGTGACTTTTGCATTCCTCCTGCTCTGCCTCCTCAGTTTTTCTGCATGGTCAGGGTTACTTGGTTTTATTCTCCTTCCAAATATTACTTTGTTTCCCTCCCTCCCTCCCTTTTCTTTTTTTTTTTTTTTTTTCTGACCAACAACCTA
>VYZT01021570.1:0-16191 GCA_013400735.1 Pomatostomus ruficeps
TTTTTTTAAACTTCATTTTTCTGTCTTTCCATTCTCTAATATGAAGGGGGAAATCTTATTGCTGGTGCAGGCAAATATTGAGTGAGGAGTGTCAAACAGATCAAGAACTAAGAGCTTAACTCCAAACACCAATTTGCTGTTTCCATGTGTGGATTGGTTCTGCACTGAGGTGCAGAGGCTTTCATATTAACCCTTTCTATTTGGAATCCTTTATCAAATGATCATCTTCAGCTTCTGTGAATCATTTTTGCTTACCTGAACTGGTTTGTTTGTATTCAGTGTGAAACTCAAAACTCAATCTTACATCTTCCAGTTATTTTATTGAAGTGAACTGTTACTGGAAAATAAATTTTCTGATGCTGTCAGCTTTGCGCCATGCTGCGGATGGTCCTTTTAACTCCTCAGAGCTAGTGTAGCAGTTAGAAAAATAAAACTAGTTCCAGTTTGGCGTGTATGTCACTTGAAATAGTTAGTGAAAGGTAATGCCAGAATTCTATTTTGAGATAGTAATGTCTGAGACAAAGCACAGATTTCCAAGCCAGCTATGCTTATAATAGATGAGCCTTTCAATTGGAACCTTGGGTTCAATTCAGGGGATTTATGCATATAAGGCTTTACTTGTACTTCAGTAAGATGAAGATACCTCTTGTCTTCTCTGTGGTAGGGCTGGCAGCTTCTGCTCATTAATACAACTCAACTTGCTTCCTATGTGAAAGTCTGTCAGTGAGCTCAACCAGCAGCCGTGACATGGTGGTCTCACTCAGTTGCTTATCCCAGCCATTATTAGTTGACTCATTTTATTAGACAAAAATATCTATTCACACAGCTGAGATTGTTCTACTGCATGGAAACTCCCCTTAGGTATTTCTCCTGGCAACCAGAATGCTGGAAGAAGGTGGTAGCTTTTTCTTGCATACTTGCTTCATGGCTTTATCACTCCAAGTGAAAGTAATGTCTTCCCTTTTCTAAACTGCTGCTTGCTCTCATCCATAGGATTGCTTCAGACCTCTGCGCTATACTTACTTGAAAAACAATTCTAATTTGTCATCAGTCACACATATACAGAAAAGAAGACTACATTTCTTGTGGACTTGTGTGCGCTGTGAACATGCTGCTCTTGCATTGAGTCCTTTCTGTCTCTCGGTCCTACTCTATCTTCCACTGGTATAGTCAAAGGTCAGGACAGCATGACCCAGACTTTCAGCTTTTATTCTGTGCTGTGCAAGTGCTGTCAGACTTGATGAAGAGCTAAAGCTGAGACGACAGGAACTGGCATTGCCAGCTTAGTTGCTGTAAACTCCTTAAACTGCTCCCTTCAAGCACTACCTGAAACCTAACCTTGACTAGAATGTCTCATGGAAGCTTAGCTTCCTGGAACTTTAGAAGCACTATGCCAAAAGGTTTTTAGCCAACTTTCATAGTTTTCCACTTTGGAAAGATATTTAGTATTTTCTGTAAGGTATTCAAATAGTCCTCAAATATTTTTTAAAAAAAGAATGGAAAAAAAAAAGAGGGGAAAAAAAAGAGTAGGTCTGGAAACACATTCTAATAGTTTATAGTAGGATGCAGAAAAGGAACCTTAAATATCCATGAAAAATTTACTTCCTGGAGGACATCTGTCTGAATCTATATCTGCTGCATATAAGAATGGACTAGTTACTTAGTGTTAAGCCAGCATGTAGAAAGTTTGGCTGTAAGACCAGAAACTGTGTAGTAGATGCTATTTTCACCCTTCTGATCACTGCAGTCTAATCTTTACCTCTATCTAGTTAAGGAGCTAAATCTGATTAAGTACTCTCTGTACTCCTTGTGGAGAACTCTTTACCACTCCAAAGCACTCTTTCTTCATTGAGCAAACAATAGAAGAGATGTTGGCAGTGGAAATAAAAAGTACCAAATGTACTGTCTCCTGATAGCACTACAAGTTGCTGTAGAAAGCTGCTTATGTCCAGATGTTTCAAACAGCTGCTTCTAAAGTTGACAGGGAACGAGGATCGCTCTAAACCCCAGGAGCAGGGCTTGGAATGCTATTCTTAGAATATCTAGTAAATATCTAAGAAGCCTCTGTTCTTCCTATTCCCTTTGCAAGTAAGAGTTTGTTGGGCTTTTATGTCATTTTTAGGTACTTAGATCTCAAAGTTTGGGTTTATGTCTTTTGGGGTTTTTTTAAGAGGCTTAATATTTTCACTGGAAGTGTTTTGACAGTTGTATTCCTTTAGAAGTGTACAATTTAAGCCAGTGGAAACCAATTGAGAAACTGAAGTTTGCTGTCATAGATCAATGAATTAACCATTTTATATGAATTAGAAGTAAACCTTGGCATATATTGCCGTCTCTTGGCATGGACTATTTTAGAATTGTTTCCTATTTTGACTGATTCAGAACAATACTGAACATTCTAAACTTACATACTGAACATACTATACATTACTGATCTTACAATTTGAACCTAGTTCTAGTCATACTCACTGCATTATAAATCACAAAAGTGTTCAGTCTTGGAGAGTCTTCAGGAGGCCATGTAAACCAGCTTCCCATTCAGAGCAGGGTAGCACTGCCTTAGGTATAGTCCAGTGGTCTTGAAAACCTCTCAGGAGTACACTGACCTTCTTTTTCTTTTAGTAACTATTTTAGCTTGAAGTTTTATTTTGTTTAGTGATCATTTACTAATAAATCCATATCAAGCATGAGGCAGAACATAATAAAATGTATGCATCTAGGAGCTAAGCACCTACCTCATACAATGAAATGACACTTGACTTGAATATAGGAACTTTGAAAGAAAGAAAAGCCAGTCCCAGCAGACTGTTAATTAGCCAGGGAGCAGGCCAGTGATACCAGTGTGACTAATGGGTCAGTTGATGCTCAGTGCACACTTGGAAAAGCTGAGTACTGGCCAAGGTGATAGGACTTTAGCCGTTCCTCAGGTTCTAATATTGCTTAATGGGAAGCATCCCACGTGGCATATCTGGAAGAAGTACTTAAAAAAGCACTGTTTTGTTTGTTTGTTTTTCCAAGTAATGTACTGTTAAAATAGGCAAGTATACAACATTTTTAATTTCTGTCTCTATTTGCTGGGGCATTTTCTTTCCAGACCTACTCAGGCCTGTTCTGCGTGGTAATCAATCCTTACAAGAACCTGCCCATATACTCAGAAGAAATAGTGGAGATGTACAAAGGCAAAAAGAGGCATGAAATGCCCCCTCATATCTATGCCATCACAGACACAGCCTACAGGAGTATGATGCAAGGTGAGTGCTGACTGAGATAATGACTCTTGTTGAAATCACAAATCAAGGTTGCAGTCAAAACACTATAGGAGAACAACTCACTGCTATCAAAAGGCATTATTGTCTTTGCTTACAGACACTACTTGGTACCAGCTTTTGTGTTCAGGTGAATAGCTTTCTCCTGCTCTAGTGGATTGAAGAACCTTACAAAAAGTCTGGTGAGAGCTAAATTTGACATAAAGAACAGGCTGGTATGAATGCATGGGGTTCAGAGAAGCAGGCAAGGCGAACTGAGGTAGCAAATTTTCCATCTCAGTGGTGAGCCTATGAACTGAGATAGCTGTAGCTGGGCAGGTATGTGTATTGTTTGAAAGAGGCTTTTAACAAAAGACAGCTTAAAATCCAGTTGCACAGTCTGGTCGGGGGGAATCTATGTTTTGAAGTGTGATGGTCAGCGGTAGCATTACTGTCAAGAGTTGTTTGGTTATATTCTTACTTTGTTAATAAAACTCACTATCAGGAAATATTAAGTACCTCTGTTGCCTTTTCACGAAATAAAAGAAAGCAAATGGATAGACCTATTCCATCACCATATATTCAACTGAGAATTAGAGAACTGTGGATATTATCTGCTACTTGTTTATCACTTGAGGACTTTTAAATATGGAACTCTGAATGCCCTGCGCATATTCCTCGTTCTTTCAAAGTCAGTGGTGTGTGTGATGCTTGGAGAGGTTCAGGTGTGAAGGTATTTTGTGCTTTCCTTCCTGTTTGTACCTGGGTTTTATGAGGAGGCATACTTGGTAAACTTTAAAGGGTGTAATGGACAGTTTGATTTGGCATGCCTGTATGAATGTTACTTACTACTCCTTTATTTTTTGATGCCTAGAAATGATTAAGGTGTTTGTCTCTCCTGGGTCTTGTCACTGGCCTCACATTTTTGAACGAAGGCCGGATATAATAAAATCATGCTTCACAGTTCTCATTAGTCTCAGTATGAGTTCTGCTTTTCACCTGCCCTTGCTACCACTTGCATCTCCAAGCATAGGAGGACTATAATAATACAGGTTCCCAGAGTGGAAAGGGAGCAAGAAAATCTCCATGCACTGACCTGTGTTAGTGGCTTCAAACAAACTTGGTGTGGAGAAAGCTGAGAAAGGCTGCTGGAGCGTGGTGCCATGCAGAGCAGAGCACAGGGGTGAACTAATGTGATGGATCAGTTAATCTATATTTATAAAAGCCTGGGATGGGGAGGGATGAGCATATAGACATGCTGCAGTAGACTGGTGGCAGGGTGTTGGTGGCAATTTGCTGAGGATGTGTCAGGTCTTGAAGAAACACAGCCATACTGCTGCCCATGAAGCAGTATGGCCATGAAGCATAACCACACTGCTGGTCTTGAAGAAATATGACCATACTCTGAAATGAATGCTGTATCCAGAAGATAAAAACCTGTGAACCTGGACCTCTATAAGATCTCACTTCCCTTAGTGAAAGACTGGATCTGCCATGATGCTCCACCTATATTATACGTGGCAGAATGTTGTCCATAGACATCTTTACACTTCTGCTTCTCTTATTACTTCCTTCTCTCCCTTGCCCACTCCTTGTTAGCTCAAGCACTAATTTGTATTTTTGTTAAACAAGCTATTGATTTAACTACCAAAGTTACTGTTACCTAGAGAGACATCTTGTCTACATGGACTCAGAAACAGTTTCTTTGGCAGTGTTGTAAGTAGACTGAAGAAATCCTTTTTCCTTACAGACAACAGTTAAACCCCTTGAAAGTGCCTGTTGCATGCGTCTTGTACTTCATCCCTGCCGGGTATATCAGTATGTGACAGGGGACAGGTGACTTTCCTTCGTCTGATGGTGGTCCAGAGCTAGGGGTTAATCTGTGTGGGTACTTTGTTTCCTGTTGAAAAGAGGTGATGTTTCTGTCAGACCACTGCTTGGATGATGTCTAAAACTTGGAAATCCCAGACTTGACGTGCTTTGTTGTACAAAGCTGAAGAATGGCAGCCCTGCCTCTGTTTTCCAAGCATGGGAAAGTTACTATGAGGTTTGCTGGAGTGTTTACCCTTCGCAGAACAATAGCTATGCAGTATTCTCAGCAGTATTGACAGTCTAGAGGCTGACCCCAGCTCTTCTTTACCTAGTTTAAGATACCTTGTTGCTGACTTTTTGGAATACTTGTTGGATGTGAATATCATTCCCAGTTAGCTTTTGAGCTAGCCTGCCTTGATCTGTTTAACTAGATTTGGAAAGTTTTTCCTGTGTGGCTTTGCAGGTACCAGTGTGTGCTAGCAAGACCTCTAGAGATCATTTTAGGGTTATTTATTGCCTTATTTCCTTGTTTCAAAGGGTAACAATAGCATTCGAATGTCTGCTACTGGGAATGAGGGTGAGTAGTAGGTTGTTGCAGTGTCTCTAGTCCTGGCTAGCCTCGAGGGGAATGGAAAGCAGCATTCCTATTCCACTCTCTCGGTTTTACTTGGAGGTGGGGGAGGTTTGGTGCAGCCGTCAGTGGTATGGAAGGAATCTGTACAGAGAATAGAAGATGAAAGGGTCGGGTGCTCCCCCTGAGCCAGAGGCATTTAGGATTAGGCTGCCTTCCCTAGGTTGCTTTCAGAGCCCTGAAGACTGGGAATCCTTCATGGCCTGGAGAAGGATAGCAAACTGACTTGACTCTGACTTCTCTCAGCACAGGGTATAGTTACCTCTTAAGCTGACAGAGTGGAAAAGCTTTGCGTGTTAATTGATTTGTACTTGGATTTTTTTTTTTTTGGTTGGTTTTCAGTCAACTTATGGTATTTGAATAAGCTTTCAAAGGGCTGGTTCTTCAGGAAGGGAGAGGAAGATGAGAGTTTTGTTCCAACCTCTGCTAATCCAGAAACTATTTAACCCTTTTCAGGCATCTGTGCTGATGCACTGTGGGTGAGCTTGGTCCTTTTTGTATCTTCTGGTGACTCCATTGACAGAAGTGTCATACATTTAGATATTCCATGAGATTATATTGTTTTCTGTTAATTTTCAACAGAAGTACTTTCTTGAAGAAATAAAATGGTGAAGGACATGTTCAGAGTAGGTTGTTTGTTGTTATTGGGGGTTTTTTCCCTCCTTTCTCAGACCCAAGACTTCGGCTCTCAGAAATGAGATGGAAACATTATTTTGCTATGTGGTACCTGGAGAGACTTCCTGTGCTTCAAGAACAGAACTCTCAAAGAAGTGTAACATTTTTCCTTTTAGAGAAAACAACCATTTGTCGTAATGTTTCTGTTCCCTGGGTATCCTGGATGCCAGAAGTCTCAGATCTGCTTTCAGAAGAATTACTCTTCTGGTGCTAATGATTGAAAAGCAGTGCCTGCAAGTGGAGTGGTGTCTTGAGCAAACAAATAATTATTCTAATGCAGCAGATGTACACTGAAGAGGTACATTCTTTGCCTCAATTCGCAGTCTCCAGGGCCTCGATTTAGAAAAACATATTTTAAAGCTGTTAAACAGCACCTGTTTGTCTATTTGGAACACACATAGAGAATTTTCTGTGTCAGATAGTGATAGAAGATAGAAATTTCATTGGTATCTGGAGCATGGTGTCTGTTTTAATGCCCTGAAAAGTATCTGAAACTTCTGTAATAGGTTAGGTCAGTATGGTTATTCTGGTCTACAAAGCTCAACCTGCTCAACTATGAGGTAGGAGAGCGAATAGACAGCACATAGCTAATGAATATATTCCATCTCTTTTCTTATCCAGTTCTCTCCACATTATGGGAGGGCTCCTAATGTTTCACCTAATGAAACTCTGAAAATCATTGAGCAATGATTAAACCCTCCTTGACCTTAATGGATTAGTCTGCAAAGGAGCCTGTGCCGCCAGCACCTTGCTGGTGTTCACTTGGGAGTTAGGTAGTCTCTGGGTTTGGTGTTTAAAAACAAAAATTCTGAAGCACAGTAACTTCATGATTTTTTACTGACCTTGTTACATTAAGGGAGGAAACACTGTGTTAGGTATTGTAAGACAAATCACTTGCTTTGTAGGTCCTCACATGCACCTTGAGACCACTTGTGATTTTCATTAGAGGCAGTCCTCTAGATCTGCCTCTATAGAATATAGACCTTCAAGTGTTTTGTTTGTAATTCTTAAATGTTTGCATATTTCTCCAAGTTTCCTAGCTAGCAGGACACTTCTGTTTTAACTTCCTTGCTTCATAGCTTTGGACTGCTACGCTGCACTGTATCATGCACTGTCCCAATGTGCATCTTTCTTTTCTGTATAATATTCTGTGAGTCCTTCTTGAGACCTGCCCAGATTATGTAGAGGCACACATGTCGCTTTCAAGTTGCATGTAAAGGTCAAGTTCTATTTCCACTAAAACCCCAAAGAATACAGCCTGTGCTTTCACAAGTGTGTTTTCCAGATTTGTCCAAATTTCTGATGCAAAGGGCAACATAAAATTTGGATACTAGTTACAGAGGATATTTGTTTTGGTGCAAATGGCAAGAAAAGATGTACATTGTTTCTAACTTTCTTAAAAAATGTTTTACATGCTTTGAATTACTTGAGATTTCTAAATGCAGCTCTAAAAAATCTGTGTCTTGAGATGCGGTTTGCAAGAGAACAGGGAGCTAAAAAAGAGTCCAGTTGCCCACTTGTTTTTTAGTAGTTACCACACCCTCTTTGCTTCATTCCTGCAAACCAGAGCAGGAGTTCTCTGGCAGTCACTTATGTAATGGTTCAGCCCCTGATGTCAGTCTACCTGCAATTCACTGTTTCAGTATCATGAGCTGCCTGAGCTTTTTGCAGGCTGTATGCTAGTTTTTCTTTTCTGTCAGAACTTCATAAACATTTGCATAACCTAAAATTGCAACCTACAACTTGTTTTCTCCTATCTCTAGATTCAGTTCAGGAGCGCTAGAGAAGGGGAGGTAGGGGCTCTAGTCCAAAAATGTGTTGGGGGAATAAATATTTACATTTGACCCAGTAGGATATATTTTATTTTTCAAAATGAAACTTACTTTTCTCCTTGTGACTGTCTTCAAACTTCAGCTTATGCAGAGCTGAATCTTGGCACTGCAGTATTCCTGCCAACTCAAGTGATTTTTTTTTTTCTCCTGTTTTTTTTTTTTTCCTGTTTTTTTTTTTTTTTTTTTTTTAACATCTTGAAGCTCTATTGTTGAGAGCTGTCTTGGATATGCTATGTTTCTCCTTCATTTGATTTCTCTTTTTCTTTCTGTACTTGATGATAGTTTATTAGCATTTTGAAACTTCTCTATAACGTGTCCCTTAAATGAGGATGCAAAAACATCTTCTCAGGCTCTGTTCTGGTGTTCCCCTGGAGTGTTTTTGATTCTATTCAAGCCAGCATGTAGGTTAAAGCACCACAGTGGATGTACCTGATTAGGTCTGATGCCAGTGGGGTTGTTCCGTGTAGCGCAGTGTGTCAGGTCCTGGGGGCTCCTCCTGTGTTACGAACCCTGAGGAAAGGACATGGGATGTAAAATGATGTTGATGTTGGAGGATAAGTTTGAGGAGGCAGTAAGGAGCTGAAACTACTGCATGGTTAGATGCATATAGGAGTAGTTTTTGCTTTAGGTAGCTTTGTAGCTTGGGCAGCCAGCCGTGTCCCGAGCTGGGCTGCAGGCGTTCAGTGGGTGCAGGGAGCGGTGCAGTAACGGGAACGCGGCTGCTCCGGCCTGCCAGACGCTGTGGTTAGGAGGTGGGTGGTACCACGGAGCTATGGTTAAGCTTTTAGCCGTAATGAGTCAGCTATAGGCAGGGCACTGCAAGCCAAGCCTTTGCCTTTCAGCTCCACTTCCTCTTAGCTGGAGAGGTGATGTCACCATTGTGTGAATGCTATATTACTTCTCCTTTTATGGAGATGAACAGGCTTGAAACGAGAGTCACTCATGCAGAGGAAGTGGGTGATAAAGGCCTGGAAGGATGTTCTGTAACTGAGATGTGGAGCTTAAATTGCACATTTTCTTCTAGCCTCCTAACCTTTTTCTACTCCCATCCCAAAACACCTAAAAACAAAATTCAAGAGTTTGGATTGATTTTCAATTAATTCATCAATTTTGCCAATATATTTGACCACAGCAGTTTAGCATTCATTCAGACTTGTTGTTTTGTGGTAATATATTTGGTTGAGTACTTTCTAAGTACAAGATGTCTCTTTTGTGAAAACAAATTTTGGTTTAATTAAATTTTTAATGTATACTGAAGCAGTCAGCAGTCTAAAACACAGTCTTTTATTCTTGGACTAAAGAAAGTCAAGAATAAGTTACATATTATGGGGATTTTTACATAGTAAAATTAATCTACTGGTCTTATTATACCATACTGCTGTGTAGTTTAAATTTGAAGGATGTTTTTCTTCCTGAATATCTGGATGTTTGAGGCTGCTGTGTCTTGTGATCGCTTGAATACTATAGTGATGAGAGCTGAAGAAGAGCCTAGATAAAAACCTTCCCTTGTTGGCTGGTTTGAAATACAGAACTGTTGCTATAATTAACTAATTAGTTGTTATTCTGGATTGTTTTTAATAAGTGACTCTGTTTAGGATTGAAAAGCAGATGCAGGTTTCTTTTAATCAGACGTTTCTTGATTGTGTTATTATAAGCAACTGAGTTTATGGTACCCAGCGCATTCTAATTTTTCTGAGTAGGTTACTTGCACAACTGACAATGAAGTAAAGGCAAGTGCTGACTGAAGTACTGCAGTACGCCCATGTTGAATGATCCTTTGCAAAAAAAAAAAAAATAAAAAGGGGGTGGAGGTGGACAGCTTGCCTGGACAACTGAATTCTGATTTGTGATGGCACAAGTCAGTATCGTATGGAGAATGAATACTGACATTTAAAACTGTTCTTAATTTGAAGTGTATTTAAGAGTTATGCTTTGTCTGTGTTAGCTCTTTGCCCCTTTGGTCGGCTCCAGTTTCCTGTTGCTCAACACGTTATTTGAGTTGTCTGTCTATACACAATTAGAAGAATTCCAGCAATCCCAATGACTGCTGCTTTGCAGTCCTGGGAAAGAATTTCCCCCGGATTGCAAACAGGAATGTTGCCTTTTATGGCAGTGTCTGCGTCCTCCTGGGGACTTGCCTGCACTCGCAGGTATGTTCCTGCTGACTTCAAGCAGAGGTGACTAAGGCAGCTGCAGTGGCCCACCAGGAAAGTATGTTGAGGGAGGAAAGCTTCATGCCAAGAGGATTTTGAACACCCACCCTCTGTGGCTTTTCCTGCCTGACCACCTTTCAGCACTTGCTCTGTGTTAAGATGGGGAAAAATCCCGTGCTTGCCTCTTTAGGACTCCTTAGGGTCAATCTAGGGTGCTGTGGCTACCTTGCCTTACCGGAACAAGGCTGGAAAGAACTTCTCAACCAAGTATGAGAAAACGTGGCACAATCAAGAAGTGTTCAGTGCCAAAGAGCTGCTTGGTGTTATTATCTGATGCTGATCATCTCTCTTTCTGTTGGGCAGTCAGTTTATCTGTCTGCTTACTGGTATTCTTTTGCTGGATCATCTCTAGGAGAGAAATGGGGAAGGCATGTGCTATTCGAGTGCTTGGGACTCCACTGCCTGTTTGAGAAGCCCCAGCTCATAATTCCTAGGTCAGAGCTGGTTAACAGGAATAAGGAGCACCTTATTTAGGATTATCTTTTTAATTTTTTTCCCTCTCAAATCTACTTAGAAGAACCTCTGTAGTACCTGAACGTGAGCATAACCTTTTCTGGACAAGTGAACTGCTTGTTTGTATTCAAGCTTTTGAAATTCAGATGTTATTCAGAGGCACAGTCTTGTCCTTTCACATAGCTGCTTTGTGGTGCAGAATTGTACCCAGGTGTTGCACTACTGAAGAATATATTTCCTTAGGCAATCCATAAATGAGTCATTAGTTATTCCCCTGATCCACCTCCAAAGTGCCCAGTCATGCAGAGGACTGGCATGTGCCTGCTGAGCCCTTGACCCACTGGAAATCTTGAATGTGTGAGGCCTTTGGAGTTGGCTAACATCTGCTCTTGGCCTGGCCTTCAGCAAAAGGGGTGTATATCTCAAGGGCAGTGAATAAAATTCAGCACTTGAAAAAATGAATATGCAATTTAAGTAAAGCTGCAATGTCTAGTTTTGAAGGCTTAAGAATTTGCCAGGCCAAAACAGTTTGAGTGGTGATTTTCTTCTCCTTGCCTTCTTCTAGAGGCTTGGGGCTGATCAGCTCTTTCTGAGAACAGTATTAGCAGGGTAATGACAGGTAATATTCTGAGTTTTAACAGGAAAAAAGCAGATTATTTTCCTCTCATTTTTTGTGCTCATCTACATACAATCAGTTTCCAGTAAAGACGCTTAAGAGCAGGAGTTCCATCTATGTAGCATGTGAACCTAATGCTTCCATTATTGGTTTCAGAATATTTTAAGAAAAGATGGAATCTCGAATTTGTTAGTTTTGCCAGCTTTCCTTACTCCACAAAAATATGTGCAAGGGCTAGGTATGCTTCTCTCTTTATAAACTGGGTGCACAGGAGGTTTTTATTGATGAATGTGGCATTTGTGATGTTAATACTGAAATGCTAAATACACTTGCAGCAGCAGTGTTTAAGGGTATAGAAAGTGGTTTCAGGTACTTGAAATCTATTAGACTAGAAAGCCTTCCCTAATTTATTAGAGAGATTCAGTGAATTTTATGTACTGTCATGGATGTTTGAGGCTTGCTTTCTTTCTCTTTAGAGAATAGATGTTAGTCAAATGCAATGAGTGGCAAAAGGAAAGTGGCAATGACTGAATGAAATCTAATTGCTGCTCTGTTACTGCGCTTCTCAGACTAAATAATCTGGGAGTCCTCTGGTCTTGATTTAAAAACAAACACCTAAAATCAAACCAAAAAAACCCCACAGCCTCATAGGGATTTTCAGATTGGTGGCACAGTGTGTTCTGTGAGTGCCCCAATGCCTCTTGTGGGCTGTCAGTCCATGACTTACTGTGCCCATCTGTTCTATGTTTCACTGTCCCTGTGATGACTACAAGCTACCAAGGCTGTTCTGGTGTAGGCACAGGCACTCTCCAGTCTTCCCAGCTCATTCCTGGTGGTGTGAAGGAATGGGATGCAGCCTGGGTGGGGATAGGGTGGAGGGAAGGGAGGAAGGGTGAAACAGGGCACAATGAGGGGAGTGTGTTCACACAGAAGTGATGCAGGAGCTGTAGGATGAAGGCATAGTGGAAGGACTGGTCAGGACTGTGCATAACAAAGTGGAATCATAGGTGAAAGCTGATGATGTGGGAGAAGATAGTAGTGAATAGACTGGGTGACTTAAGTTCTGTAACTGGGAAGATATCCACAGCTGGGAATTGAACACAGGCATTAGTATGTCTGCTGGTATGTCAACACGGAAAAGAAAAGGTTTCTATTGTTACCAGCTCCTGTGTTAATACAATAGGGGATGGTGCCAAAAACAATCAGCTGTATAGGACGTAGGCTGCTGTTCAGTGTTTTAGCTTTTGGGTCCATTCTGTATAAAATAAGTAACAAATATTTTGTCACTGAGCCTCCAGTGTTTGTTTTTGTCTGAAAAGCTCTGTTTGATGTGAATCTTTGACACTTTGGTATTTGTAACAGTTGCTGTCCCACTTTCCCCCTACCCCTTCTATTTTCACTGCTCTGCTGATAACTTTTGTAAGTCAGTATGGGCCTACTGTAATAGAGGCGGAAGGACAAGTAGATGCACATCACACTGTATCTGTGTGGTAAAGAAACATTCAGTAGGAGACTTCTGTAGTAATTGTAGAAAAATTGTAATACAAATAATATTCTTTCTGGATGAAGAAAATGAAATTGCTATGGTGCCATTATACTTTGGCATATGGTGGGAGGTGGGTGTTTTTTGCCAGAGAAGGGGTTACCTGGCTGTTTCTGAAGATCCTTGTCAGTGTTTACTAGTTCCTGGATTTGTCTTTGATGTTGATTTCATTCTGTCACAGAAATTTAGTTTTAGAGTCCTAGTCTGACTACTCTTTTAAAATTTTTTCTAGATCGAGAGGATCAGTCCATCCTTTGCACGTGAGTATTTTCAATTGTCAGTTTGTCTGCATGTCATAGTTTGTATTTTTACATTCTTGGTGGAAGGACTCTCTTAATTTTAAGTGCTGGTAGTGGAATTACAAAATCAGGTAATAATGGAGAGTCTAGGAAAGTCTCACTACAGTTGCTAATATAATTCCTTCTGCAAAATAATTTTTGTATAAAGTGGATGAGGGGTGGCTTTGAAACAGCCCCTGTGCTCAAACTACTAAAGAAATACAGCTTTGTCAATGGAAAAGGCTTGGAGTGATCCTTCAGATTTGATGCAGCTGTTATGTTTAAGTACATTCATACTCATGAGGCTGATAGAGTAACAGATACTCTTGATGCAGCAGTTTGTCTTCTAGACACAGTAAAATTGATTTGCCCTCAGTTGTACTTAAGGAATTGGTATGTTTCTTCTTGCAGTCAGGAGGCTTCCATTGGAAAGATTTACTTCATTAACTTTCACCCCAACCTCTACAGCAGCCTCCAAGCTATTCTTCAACCTCTTGACAGCCTTTGTATCCAAGTGACTAGAAGGCATAGTTCTTTATTGCCTTCCATATTGCAGTCCAGCTGCAGTCCAGCTTTTTTTTCCTTGGTTTTAAGGAAGGTGCTGCAATGGTCAGAATGCAGTTAAGGATGTCTGTAGCCTTTTGGGATTAGAAATACGATAATGCCCCCCTACATCTTGTTTGTGAATAACTTGCAGATTTTCTTTACAGAGGTGAATCAGGAGCTGGCAAAACAGAGAACACCAAGAAGGTCATTCAGTATCTGGCTCACGTTGCTTCCTCACACAAGTCCAAAAAAGACCAGGTAAGACATAGGTTTAATGACGCTTTATTGTGCTGACTTTGGACACTAAACATATACTGGCTGATGTTGGTAAAAGACATACTGCTCAGTAGAAGCTTAGATGTTAATGTCTGTCAGGGGATTGAGGAGGTCAGTGAACTATGAAACAATAAGTTTGTCAAAAATTGCAAGTCAGGGAACACTGTTCAAAGTCATAACTCCTTTGAATTTGGTGGAGCTGCAGTGGGCATAAACTCATCCACAAGCCCCTGGATTTGTGGGAAAGGGCACAGGCAAGAGCTGCTATAAATGAAGCATCACCTGTACCGATCTTTCCATGTGGATCTATTGCTTATAGCCAGTCTGGGCAGTTTCAAACTGATCATTCTGTGGAGGAGGTGTCTCTGTTCTTCTGTACTATTATAGAGTAAGGCTGGCCATTACATGTACTGTCCCAAAGCTGGAGAATACAATGGTAGGCTAGTGGACATCAGCTGAAAACTTTGAAATTGTAGGAGAACATTAAAAGGGGGAAAAACAGCCAAGTGTTAGCAGCACATGAGAGGAGGGTGGTGATGATGGTGGGAGGAGTTTAAAGATGTCTCACTTATATTTTTTTCCCCTCCCTCTCCCCCGATGGACTATTGCCGAATTCTTCAGTTGTATCCTCGTAGGTGAGCTGCACGTTTACTGCACGTTCTGCACCAGGAATGCATTTTCTGTCCCATTGTGTGATTTTTTTGAGCAGCTTTTCACTCCACACCAATATCACTTTCTGCAGCTAAAGCAAATCCATAGACGATTCACAATTTTTATTTTTTTTTGTGTGTGGTGCACAGTAATCTTTTTGTAAGGATGTTCAGTTGGAGACTGTAGTGATATCAAGAATACTTGTGTTCTGTACTCAATACTAGTTTGCCTTTAAGGTTTTTCTTGCAGGATTTTTCCAGATACATACCATTTTAGAAGTATTCCTCCAGGACAATAGGACTGGACAAAGCTTTCCTAGAATCTTAAGCATGCAGTGTGTGTGGTGTTCCTAGTAAGATTAATGTAGTTAAGTGTTTAGCCAGGGAGTTTCAGGACTGTGGGCTTGTTAGTCAGAGCTGAACATGCTGGAAATGTTCATTAATGAAAGCCAAGTGCCAAGTGTGTCCACTGCATCTCTACATAAGAGTTTTCCTACAGTAGCTTAATATGTAGGCATGTCTGATGCATGTAGAGTATATAAATAAGAAGGCATTTTTGTATGCAGGCACACTGTGTATGTGCCTGCACATAGTAGTAACTAACTTCTGGAATCCAACCAAAAAAAAAAGTTCTATGTGCCAAAATTTCAGACATATGAAGGCTTTTTCCATGGTCTGTCAGTAGCTGTATTTAGAAACATTCTCCTTTTTTCTTTTTTTTAAGGGTGGAAAATAGAATCATGGGGTTGAGTTAAGTATTCTTCCACCACTTGTCCATGAGTAAAATTTGAACCACCAAAGCAGGACAGACAATCTGCTTAGGAGAATAAAACAGTCCTAAGCTGGACTGCTTGGTGGTTTGCCCAAGTTTGATATTGAATATTTTTTACCTAAGTTTTGATTTTTTCAAAAAGTCCTGCAGCTCACATTCTGCAACTAAACTGACCTTACAAGAGGGGATTTAGAACTGGAGCCTTTGAATATTAATCAGCAATGAGTGCTCTCTGCAACACTTCTTTATGAAGCAAACTTGGAACCAGAGTATAAGAGTTTGTGAAGATGAATACATTTAATTTTTTGAGGATCTCAGGTATACTGGTCATGGCAGATTTTTTTAGTTAGGATATGATAGTGTTGAACCTTTATGCTGCAAGACTAGGCACAGAACTTAAACAAGGGTATTAAAGAAAGTAGTGGTACCTTCTTTGCCATGAACTTTTGGATGTAAACCAGTGTTTTTCCAAGTATCAGGGCAAAATCAGTTTTATAAAGCGTATTACTCCAGCTCACTTGTTTTGGAGGTAGTGGTGCATTCCACCATTTCCAGTGCATTACTGTATTCACCTAAACAAGCTTCTAGCTGCGTGGTGTGACTTCTAAGTACACTAAGGCTCCTTTGGGGGTGTACTGAATCTAATTAT
>VYZT01021575.1:0-17546 GCA_013400735.1 Pomatostomus ruficeps
GGAAGGGAAGGGAAGGGAAAAGGTAGTGTTGGAACAACTTGCTTTGACTCAGTATTACCCCTGGAAAATTTTTCTTCATACCAGTAAGAAGGTACAAACTGCTCACAGAATGGTGAAGACCTTCAACCGCCACTGTCAGCAAGTCCATAGACTAGGATAGCAAGGAAACAAAGTAAAGTCAGAGCAGAAAAAAGGTAATTGTCGAGGAACAAATTTTCATCACATCAAAAGCAGACAGTCTGAACAATCACAGAGTTAGTTACAGGGTTGCTGTTTTTATCAGACCTTTAGAAGCCATTCTACCAAATAATTCTTATGCTTCACAGCTTTTTCCTATCAATCAAAGATAGGGAAAAATAATCAAGTAGTACTCAAAAAATGTTAGAACATTCAAGTATGCCTCAAAGCTGTCCCTCTACCTATGTTATTTGTTTTAAAATAAAGATGAAATTTTTACACAAATAACTTTAGTTATTTTGCACCATTCATCCCTGACTCCACCTCTTGAAACAGTGTGAAAGTGAGTTTAATTATTTTTCCCCTGACACAATATATGAAGACTGTATCCTAGCTTTTTTTTATTCCATAAATTTCCTTGCTATGTATTTTCTTGTGGAAGATTGGTTAGAGGGCAAAGGGCATGTGAGCATGGAACGGCTTGTGGCCGAGGAGATGGGGAAACAGCGTAGTCAGCTAGTTTAAGGATGTAAACCGAAGGACACTGTGTCCTTGACGAGGGAGTTATACAACAACAAGATGCTTGTAGTTAGGTAGGAATGCAGAAGGAGGATGGGAAACGGGAAGGTTGGCAGTAGCAAAGGGAAACAAAAAGGGAANTGGTCGGAGACAAAAGGAAAAAAAAAGGGGGGGGGGGGGTTGACTTGCAAAAGCACACCAATAACACGCTTGGATTACAGAATATGTATGAGCACATTATGGGACTTATAAAAAGGCATGTAACCGATCAATAAACGAAGCTCATTGCTAACTCACACTGGGTCGTCTGAGTTTTCCCTCCGCAACATTTTCTCATGAACATTAGTGGATTTTCTGACTTCTTTCTCCTCCTAACTACTAACAATACATTTGCTCTTCTTTTCAGTTTCAAATGCTGCCTTTTCCTGCCCAGCTAATATGCAGAGTTCAAGTGAGGCAAGTGGGACTTGAAAGAGCTCAATAAACACAGGAAACCAAGGAGAGATGGAGCCTCTTCCAAACTGCACCTTTAGATGTTGTTTCCTATGCTACACATGAAAAACTACAGCCATAAAGGACCACTTTCAGTAGTATATATGAAAACATTTGTAAGTCCATGTGGATAACATCAAATACCACAAAAGGCATTATAATTTTTTCGTTGCATGAGGAAAGCAGTCTTTGAATGCTGAGTTAGCAACCATCACGTTTCAGGGCACCCGTGGCTGGCACCTGTTCTATGGAAAGGAATAGAAGGATCCATCACCCCAGGCTGATAAACACACATCACATTCTTTCTTATTCACCTCCTGCTCACATCACCTTGATCTGAGTCACTGCGTCCTCCAAGGCAGCATAGGTGTCCAGAGTTTAGCCACCTTTCCAGGGAAAGCCCTTCCACCACTCCCTTGGGCTCCTGTAAAAAAAGGCTGATGGATCTCTCACATTTCACCACCTTGTCCAACATCACTTTCTCTTGGATCTGATTTCTCATCTTTCCACACATCTACCAGAACTTCCCATATATTTTCAGTCCCTACACAAAATCTGATTTCTTACTTTCTGCCTTCTCTTTAAACTTCAAATTAATACAGCCTGCCATGTGAGCATACTGCCTTTTACATCTTGGGAGTTAGGCCAGGCCACACTTGCACTGGAGAGGAATTAGGCTCTGGACCTAGAGCAAGTCCTGCAGTTTTTAAAAACATTAAAGAGCTGTTATAATTTTTCTTAAGGTACAGTCATCAGAGAGGACTGGAGAGTCAGGGGACACTGGTGCTTACACATGTATATAGATTGAGTCAGTCACGATCTGAGACAGGCGTGACTTTGAATAGAGAACTGCACTGTCCCAATATTGTCTTGAGGAATTATTATGAAATCTGACTAGAAATAAGTAGTACAAGAGGTCAGAGAATTACGTTCTCAGATCCAGCAAACTCAGTTCTTTCTTCACTTGTTCTACTTTCATATTCAGTGCAAACGGAAGAGCATCTGTACGTTACTCCCTATTTACACCAGGGCAAACATCAAAATCAGGTCCAATGGGAGGAGAAACTGTGTCTCTTAAAAGGTGATTTGCTGCTCTTACCAGAGCTAATACAATGTACTTTTAGCAAACAGCTGCTCAGTCTATGACTCTTGAATCACAACTTGAAGAAACAAGGAAATGTTTCCTGTGGAGCTTAGCTGATACTTATCAGCAAGCTATTCCCAATCCCTCCCTTGCAGAATACCTCTAAAGGCAAACAATGGGCAAACTGTGCAAAAGGACTTCAGTATCCAGGCAAAAAAAAAAAAAAAAAAAAAAGGAAAAAATGAAAAAATGCCAGTTTTAATTATGCCAGTACAACAGATACATGACAAAATTCTGGTTTTTTACCCATCCATCTGCTTTCCTGCTTATCCTCAGAATATTGCTGTAGTAATAATCCCTCACTTTACTCTCCAGTACTTGCTTACTGCTACTTACCAGGATTTGGTTCTGCTTGTCTAGATATACAATGCTCGCTGACATGGGAGCCTTTGAATGAAATTAGGGAAGCACACAAACCACAGACTATTACTTACATCAACATTTTTTCTTTAAGCTTTGTAAATCTTTAAGATCCCCACACTAATCATCAAGACCTGGGTTGAACAGTGATTGATAAGATCTCCCGACTGTGAGAGCAAGACAAGCCAAAACTCACAGGAAGCTCATGCTGAGTCCTGGCAGGCCTGCAAAGACCCTGCAATAAAATCCTGCACAGTAAAATGAAAGTCTGGGAAAGAATTAACTCAGAAATAAAGCAATCAAGTTAGAGAAGGATGTAAGAGCTGTACAGGACACCCTTCCCAAAGTCCATAACAGGCAAAAGAGAAAAGAAAACAATTGGAAAAAAAAATAATCTAAAAAACACATTACACCCCTGCACCACCAGAGCATACTGGTATAAAGGACAAACTGTTTGAAACACCAATAAGAGAGTGGTTTAAGGTCTGCTGTAAACAAGCAGAATAATTTATGCATTAAAAAAAATGGAAAAACAGGATAAGGGAAGAGGAATGAAAGAGATATAAAGCCTATACCACAAGAAAGAATGAAATCTGTAAAAAGTTCATATATAAAACTTTGACTGAACTTATGCACCTTTGGGTTTCACACACCAGTAGTTATTTCTATGCTCATATAACTCACAAATTAAACTTTTATTAAGTGCATTCAGAACTTTCTATTTTTGCACATTCCAGACACTTCAGACTTTCCATAACTGTCATCTAGAGAAGTCTCACTCCCAAAGTACAGTGGGAGAAAAATGTGCACTGTCTATAGATATATAATACATGATGGCTGATCCTTTTTACCTCATTTATCTTGGAATTCTGGTGACATGAACAAACCACTTGAGTCTTACTTTAGTGGGGTTTTATGGCCAATGCATAACCCCTTGGTTAAACTTGCTGATGACAATAATTAGCAACCAAAAATATTAGTGTTCTTTTGCCCTTGAATATAGAATGGTAACCCATGACCTTGGCTGAATGCACAGTATCCTTCATATCACATGTAGCCAGCCAAACATACTCCTCCTGAAAAATCCTCTCTCTAAAACATCCTAAGTAATTTTATGTCAGTATTACTAACAAACTCTATCATAAACTGGATTTTTATAACCCTGCCCATAGCTATTTGATATGGATTATAACTGATTTCAGAAAGAGAACAAAGTATCTATAGAATGTTTTGCAGAAGACGCAAAGTATCAGATTATATGCTTTTTTTTTTTTTGAGGTGATCTAAAATATCTAGTTACATATACATACCTATATTTACATGCAGGTCCAGAGATTTTCACTCCTGCTTTTGCTCTTTTAGTTACAAAACAGTTATGATTGAATATCAAATAGCCAAAGTTGCAAGCTAAGAACTTGTTTTATATATTCATTCTCTTGAATTACGCAATCCATCACAGTTTATTCAGATTTCTGACCACTGACAGGAGGATAATGTGTCATACTTCAAAGCCCATTTCATCAAAGCACTGAAATGTAGTTTTCAAAAAGACTGTTGCCAGTGTAATGTGTTTGTCAAGGAACATGTTTTTAAAAGTATTTTAATCAACTCTCAATATACTTCTAATTTGAATATTTAGAAATCAAATGTTGTTTTCAATGTATTTAAAATACATTGGAAGTGTCTGTTTCGAAGATTTAGCTTAAATTTCTACATTATTTTGAAGCAGAATGTTCTAAAGAGACATATTTCCCCTCTTTGTAACATTACAATGTAGATTTCGCAAAGATAGGGGATCAAAGTCTTTCAAACTTCAGAAGCATATAGCTACGCTGGAAGCAAAGCAACAAAATGGACTATTTGGTGACAGTAGAATACAGACATCCCTGTGCAGATTAGATCTGTCTGAATAACAAAGAAATTATTCCCTTGTAATTTATTTAGCGGCTGACAAGGGGGAACAGAACAGATTTTCTATGATGAATATTATTGAGCCATATATAAAACTAGTCATATAGTGAAAATATACATTCATAGATAATTTCATCATCAATTGAGTAAAACAACTTGGACTGATTATCTGTTCATAAATGTTCTGTTCAGCAGTTGTGCTGTTTCTTTTATTCTCTGAGCTACATGATTTCTACCAAGAAACAAGCAATGCAAAGCAAAATAATTTTCAAAATCTAAGGCTAACCCAGTAGGAAATGTTAGCAGGTATTCGTAAAATCTACCTCCATTTATATATAAAAATGATAAAAAATTTGAAAAGAATGAACTAACACAAAATCCCTTGAGAACACAGTACCACACAATTCCTTTCAGTGCCTGGGGTAACAAACATTGTGCTTTTAAACCCAGTCTCTTCAGGGTTAGCATATGCCCTGGCCTTTGAACAAAATGTTCCTAAATTCACAATGTTCACAGCCACAGCACAAAGAATTGTAAAGACTTGCTGCAAAGGCTTTTAAGCTCACAAAACAAGGTGCTGCATGGCTTCTGGCACAGGAAGATATAAAAGTCATTCATGAGTGACTGTCACACCTTGTGAGAAAATACAAAGCAGCACAGACTTCAAACCAGCAAATGAAACAGAGACCAAACACTCAAAATGGTTTTGCTAGTCAATAGAGACCTGCTGTGACCCAAAGCTCACAGACAGCTTTCAGCTGGCTGCTGGTTCTACTACCAGTGCTAGAGCAAATCAGAAACAAGTAGATTTCCAGGAACTTCAGAAGAGAGCTGGTCCCAGTGACAGTGGAGCTATGGACTGTTTGGTTCCTTCGGAGGAAGAACTGGAGGTGTGCAGACGTGGGCTCCTTCCTGTGGAAGGGGGGAAGAGCAGCAAACACAAGCACTGGGCATTTGAACAGGCACTAAATCCTGAGGAACAGGGGACAGGCTTGTTACCCACTTTGGAGAAGTCACATCCGCACACTGTCAGAGCATGAGAAGCTGGTGGGACTCCCTCCAGGTCACTGAGGTTGGCATTAACTCAGTCTCACTCTGTATATTCACTGAGTTCATGAAAAAGTTAGGTGGAAAGAGGTACATCACACGTGATATTTGCCATTAAAAGGTTATTTGGGCTCTGTCTATAAACTAAGAGACACTTCCAAATGCATATCTAGCCTTCCTAAGATAAATGATTCTTTACTTACTCCTGCAAATTATTCTTGCTTTATCTTGATTAGTAGAGCCCAGTGTTTAACTTCTAGATAAGATTAAGCCAAATCAGGCAAACTCATGGCAAAGCATCTTTTTGACCTTTCTCAGTTTTTGTTTGGTTTTGGTTTTTTTTAAAGTAAATTATGTTATCAAAAGCAGATAACAGGTTGGCAATCTGCTTTTTGACAAAAAATAATTTATACATTTCTATATGAATGGAAGTAGATAGACAAATAGATATACAGTCACATGCACACAGGATAGTGTTCCGGTTCAGGTCAACTTAGGAAATTCCTGTTTGTGTAACAGTGTTAATTAGAGATAGGATTTTTTTTGCAATATTACTACATTGTCAACAACACTTGTTTAGATGCAGTTACAGTAATCTTACTGAGGTTTTGATGACATAACTGCTTTGGTTTAGCAACTCAATGTAAATTACTTTAATGGTAGAGATTCTGGCAGGTATAAAGTGGTTTTACTAGACAGTGCAAGTATTTTAACATTATCATGTAAAAGACAGTATCAAAGAAGTAGGACAAAAAACTGTATCACAGTAGGGAAAAAATAATCTGGGTTCATTCATGGGGCTACTTCCTTCTATTTTTCTTTTGTGACTTATATTTAATGATATTTCTGAGAAGTGTCTCCTAATCCCTTTCCTTTCATACTGGAAGAAAATCACAACTACAAGTCTCTTGTATGAAACTTGGAGAGAAAATTTGGAAGTTTCTCCAAACTGAAACAGCCAAAACAACAGCTTTAGTTAGGAAAGACCTCATTTTTTTTTTTTTTCTTCCCTTGAACAGGCAGACCATCAGAAATTCAAGTTCCTCAGTCTTAGCTGCACAGACATGAAAGGGCTAAGTGGAGCAGTAAAAGAAGCCACCAGCCTGTTGTTCTGCAGGAGCTACTGCTGGAGCAGTACCAGCTGGTGGAGACCAGAAATAGCCCCACACGCCACCTCACATGCCAGCACAGACAACTTTTGTCCACAAGACCTTGCCCTGGAAAACAGAAAGAGATATGCTCTTCTGAAGTCTCTTAATGGCAACAAACTTTGCCACTGCTAGGCCTATTCTGATGCCTTTGAAGAAATTACTTGTACCAACAAAATAGCTTCATGTGGTAAAAAAAAAAAGCAGTTCCCCCAGCAGAAGAAGCAGCAGCAGCCCCAGGATCCTTGGTCCTTGCAAACCTCAGCATACAAGAGCTGGTAGGAGCAAGGAGGGCAGGGCGCCTGCTTCCCCCCTGGGCTAAGGCTGCCCACAGCTTCTGGGGCTACGGGAGCCAGACATCAAAACCCAAGGAATGACAAAGGTAAGAAAAAAACACAGCTGTCTTTTCCAAAGACAGTACAGGATTATAGAATGCACCCTAGAGATGCCAGAAGATAGCTCTCAAGCAGAAAAAACCCCCTACTCTCTCACTTCTCTGTAGGCCAAGGGTAAACCCCTTGTTCTTCTCATCTTTCTTTGGAGGCAGGTTCGCACTGGAGACATTTCATGGGGTTCTTATGCATGAGGAACTGACTCAAACCAAAGCTTAGGTCACAAGACCAGCATTTTTCTTTATTTAACACATAGCTTTCCCAGCTTCATCTTTATGTAAAGCAGGCACTCTCCAGAGCAGCGCTAGCAATGGACTCCTTAGGAATGTACACAATACATTAGAACATAATACAAAGCCTACAGACATCTGTTTTCAGTAATAAAAGTAGTTCAGCTTGCTTCAAGAGCAAGACACACATCTCTGAGAGAAGAAAAACCACACATGTCCACAAATACAGCAAATATATTTCTATGGCTTTCTCTTTTCAATTTCCTTGCACACAAGTTGATGAAAGCTAAAGGGCAGCATTCAGTCATACACACCTCAATACTCTAGCCCACCTTCCCCTTCAGAGAACTTTAAAATTCAATTGCTCTTCAACAATGCAACAAAGCCTTACAAAATACTCCTTTTCTCCAGGTTTGCACCGAAGAATTGGAAAAGCAATCAAGCTAGACATCTGCTAGAGGAGCAGCAATTAAAAGCCTAGCAGATATTAATGATACAGGTAATCTAGCCTCTCTTTCAAGTGAGCCCTGCAAGGCAGAGAGAACAAATACACTGCTGAAATCAATTCTTTATTCAACAAATGTTTTTAAATCACAAACTGACTGATGATTATATGTACTATGTTCTTTTCAAAATGGAGACTTTTTTTTTACCTCTCCTTCTTTAGTTTCCTTTTTGCCAAGTGGGTACAAAAAGCCCAACTCTACCCACTCCTTATTGTGACACATCTGTGTACTTTCAAAATGCTGAAAACATTTGTTGAACAGCTGAAGAAGAAACACAGAGCCAACAAACCCAAGCTGAAACTCCGTAACAGTTTAAAATTCAGTTTTATGTTTTTTCTAGTTGCTCTGGTACTGATGCTTTAATGCAGAGACAGATTTCAGGCAGAAATTTGCTCATCATTTTAAAAAGATTGATAAATATTTTATCATCAAGATGTTTACAAAGGGAGTACCTGCTGAAGTTAGAGTAGAGAATATTTTAATAGTCCCTCTACTTATGGTTAGAAAAAGGACAAGCACCAACTCCCACAACTTTGCTCACCCTCTCTCAGTATTCTCACATCCTACTTTAGAGTTGGTATGCCTCCTTTCTTTTGCTCACTGCATCTCAAATTATTTCTGGTTTGATGGACTAGCACGGTCACCAGAGTATTTGAAACAAAGACCTTGTAGTCCTGCTAGAGAGAAAACCATGGATCACTATCCATATGGGCTCTATTTTGCTATTTTCCTGGTTGTGACTCACAGCTATAATTTTCCACATACCATGATAAGCTTGTGAAATCCTATATAGAAAGAATGGATCATTCATTTTGTCTGTACAGTAAATATCCAGCAATGCCCTTCCCTTTAGCTCTTCTCAATCACTGTTTTCTTCCAGTCTGTCATTGTTGTGAATGTTTGTCTATCAAAATTCAAACTAGACAAAGTCAAAATAGCTTCATTAATTTTTATTTGTTTGGTTTTTAAATGTAAAACTTTTTCTTCTGTGCCATATTTTCCAGGAAGGTGTAACCTTGTATGAAACCTCTTGGACTCCTTGTGGAGTTGCCATTCACAGGAGAGGTGGGTGCACCTACTCTGAGGCACAACAAATTGTGTGCTTTTCCTCAGCACATTGACCAGGGGCCTACAGCCAAATTTCAGCAGATTTAGGTTTAGAAAAACAGTGCTTCCTCCTGTAAGAAAGGGGGATGCAGTTCATTATTAGGCTATGTTTTAACCTCATCAAAGTGTACATCAAGCAAAATACAGCTTCTGCCTGCTTTGGACAGCCAAGCCAGTGGAACAAAACTCTTGCCAGACTCAACCAGTCAAGGTGCATAGAATGAGGGCACCCATACAGCTGTTCCTTTGTGTCCCCTCTGCCATCTTTTCCTCTATAAACTATTTGCAGGTCAGTTATAGTTTTGCCAGCTGGCTGTAGGCAAAGAAACCTCCTGGAAAATTCTAGATGAGAAGATGTTAAACATTTTAAAAAGACGGGGGAAAGAAAGGTTTTGGGCAGCAAGATTCTCTGCATCCATTTACTAACATATTCTTTATACCTTTAAAAAGAAGCATTTTTGTTTCTCTAATGAGTCACAAAACCAAACTTTAAAAGTAGCAGATTATTATGACAGGAAAAAGGTAGGAGAGGAGATGAAAAAGGACTTTACTAATGTTTTTCCATTCTTTTATATATCTTCAAAGGCAAAAAGTTGAAACTAGGAAGAGAAAGGTACTTAGAATCTCTGGTAATAAGAATACTTTCAAGTCTTCTGGTATGCAAGTGTTTCAAATGTCACATAATATTTCCTCACAGATGTTTTTATTAGACTCTTTTACAAAGGTAAAACAAACTGTAGTTTTTAATCTCAGACCAGAATAACCAGCTTAAAGATTAAAGTCTTTGCTTTCCTGTCATAAAGAAGCTCTTGGCCCCATTTTGCATATTCAATATTTTCTCCATTGTTTAAGTTACACTGCACCTAACGGCATTAATTAATTCCATAGCAAATAATAGAGTTATTCTGAGTTATTTTGCTGTAAGTAGAAATGGAACAATGGAAACATATTGAGAGAGAAACTGCAGTTTGGGTCTGTCCCTAAGTACCTGGGACTCGCACAAAGGAGGGAGATATTGGTGGAAAGCAATCAATGGAAAAATGCTTTTAGAAGAACAAAAACTGTCATTAAAACAAATTTACAACTCCATGCTGTACTTCATCCTTCCACCTAGACAAGGTATTTGGTAATACCAGAGCTCTTTCAGGTTCACCTGACTCAGAACTAGATTTTGGTTTTTTACAAAGGAAGAAAGCGGCACAGAGGGGAAAAGAACAGAGGGCAGGGGGAGCCCATTTCAAGTAAGGTAAGGGACGTCAGCTGGTCAGATCATGGTGAGCATCCTGGGAAGGGACAGTGTTGGGCTGAGGCATAGCTTAGGGCAGCTCCTTGTCAATGTGTGGGGTGCTGAGGCTGCAGGGTTTCTCTTTCTCTCTAGAACAGTTACGCTGAGGGAATGTCAGATGAACAGTCTGGGAGAGCAGATTTGCTTACCTGATGCCCACAGCTGCCAGGAAAAAACAGAGAGGTGGCTTCCACCTGACCATAACCCTCATTAACCTACTTTTAAACTTGGTTTATATCTATCTCTAACGCTTTTCAGGGACCGCAAAACTGCCTGGGGTTCTGCGGTGCACTTCTTATCCAGCACCTTGTGTCAGATAAGCGTCTCACCACTCGGAGGAGTGGAATCTCTTTGTTTATCTATTTACCTAGATATTGCCTTCGCAGTGTTAGGCAGAGCACCTGTTGTTATAAATAAAGCAGGTAGAAGTAAAGAAGAGAGAACGGACTCTTGATAGCAGTACCCAGACTTTTATTGCTTCTTCAGGATACAGGCTATCAGAGAGAGCCCAAGGGGGTGGTTACACAGGGTTTTATAGGGAAGGAAAAGGGGTGGTCAGAAGGTAGGGTCCAGGGTTCTTATCAAATCAGAGATTGATGGGAGATGACAGTTTTCCAAGGAGTTCTGGGCAAAGGCGGAACATATTTGCATTAACCTAAGAACGTTACAGAACAGCAGAAGTTTCTGGCAATTGCTGAATAGTAATACAGTGTGATGAATATTAAAATAACAGAGGTGGTACAAAATCTATGATTGACAGGGTTAAAACATGGCAGAGAGGGAATTCCCCTCAAGCATGCTGCCTCCATTTTCCTCATGTTCGCTATCCTGGGAAGGAAAATCTGCCCAAGTTATTTCTCCAGTTCTCACGGAGGCAGCTAGTTGGGTCACTGATGCATATCTCTAAGCATATTTCACTAATCTGGCATAAATTTAGGCCCTGCCACCCTGAGAAAGCACAGGCATCACCCAGCCAGGTCTGCACCTGCCAAGCAAGGGACCTTACCAAGGTCTGGTCACCGCTGCAGTGACCTGGTCACTACTCCAGTGGTGCTGGACTCTGCCTGCAGAGAAAGCAGAGCAAGTTTTGCCTCTCAGCATGCAGGAATACCCCATGTAATTAATAATGGGAACTAAAGCACTAGGTGGAATTTATATTAAAATACCAATGCCAACTAAATGCCTGTCTCCCACAGAGAATCCAACACTGTTGCTTGAAATATCCAGTAGCAGAAGAGTATCCAGGCATCACAGTAGCTTCAGAAGAATCATAGAATGGTTTGGGTTAGAAGGAACCTCAAAGACCATCTTGTTCCTACCCTCTGCCATGGGCAGGGACACCTTTCACTAGATCAGGTTGCTCAGAGCCCCATGCAACCTAGTCTTGAATGCTTTCAGGAATGGGGAATCCACAGGTTCCCAGGGCAACCTGTTCCAGTGCCTCATCACCCTCACAGTCAAGAATTTCTGCTTAATATCTAATCTAAACTACCCTCCTTCAATTTAAAGCCCTTCTTCCTTGTCCTATCACTTCATGCCCTTGGAAGAAAATCCCTCTCCAGCTCTCTTGCAAACCACCTTTAGGTACTAATGCAAGGAACAAAAAACTGAGCAAATATCAACTTGTAGTACATATTTCTTAATCATACTTCAAAACTAAAAACACAAAGGAAAGGAAGAAAGATTTCTGGTGTTGAAGAGAAGGAGCACTGCTTCTTCAGACTTCTAATATTTCTCTGAGGTTTACTTAACTGTTTTCTGACAAGATATGCCCTGCCCCAATCTTACAAAAACTAGTTGAAAAATATTTTTAAACTGCATGCAACCAGTAAATAAGAAGTAAAAGTAAATGACCACAAATGTCTTGATTTATGACACCAGACACTGAAAAAAGTAATGAGGAAAAAACTCTAGGGAAATCTATCATTTTATATCACTGGTAAAACAAATCCTTCCCATGCAATGCTGAGACCCTCAGCCCAAAACATTGCAGAGAGCTGACAGCATACCAACACTGTCTTTACAGAGGTGATCTCTAAGGTATACCAGGTATGAGACATTGCAGAGTCTGCAACATAAAATAGAAATTGATTTATCTCATGAGGAAAAGCAGTTTTCTTCTGTACCTCTTTTTGCCTCACATTTACACACTTTCATTAAACAAAGCCCAAGGACTCTCAAGAGACTGGCTGAACAGTATCAAATGCAAAAGAGATTTAATCTTCAGATTTGTGGGACTTCAAAGATTCAAACACTGTAAAACATAGGTCTGCATACTATCTTTAATTTATATGCATATATTTATTGTAGTCAAGTTTGTAGAAACCTCAGAGCAGATTTAAGGCGTGGAAGAAGAATTTGCCTAAAGTGCCCATGGTTGTGTGGTCTGTTTCAAATCAAAATTGTTTTCCTTTGATTTATCAAAACCAAAAATAGATTGATGTAATCTGATTTCTAGTTTCTTGTTTTCCTGCCACTTTTCTGCCAAAAATTCCTGGACACTACTCTTATCCAGGCTTGCATGGATGCTTGCAGACATCTAAGGGTTCTCCTAGAATATTTAATGGTCGTATGTTTGCATCTCTCAATAGAGAGCAGATGAAGCATCTGTAGAGCAAAAGCATAGTTTAAACATAAGAAAAGAAACACACTAAGCAATAAGACTTAAAGCATGACATTAAAACTCAACAGGTTTCTGTATGAATCAAGGCCATATATCTGAATACAAGCAAGACATTCTCTCTGCTTGTACTTATGTTCTTTTGGCACAGAGATTTTACATTTAAAGTAGTAACAGCAGAGGAATAATTTTGCATTTCATAAATTAGATTAATTTTTGTTGACATAAAAGACATCATGGAAGGGTGACAATGATAGAGCTAGAAATCACAGGCAAGAAAATTGCTCAAAGCCTTTCCCATATGCACAGGAGGCAAATTATCTAGTTTTTACAACAAATGCATTTTAGACTAGTCAAGATCATACTAAGAAGAATCTAGTTATTACCTGCTTGTTTATGTAAGTGCCTCTTTACTGTGAAAGTCAAGTACATTGCAAAAACTTTCATTGCAGCAGAAAATATGCAAATACTTTCAAGCCCCCAAGGGGCCAATAACACTGTCCAACGAATCAGTCTTGCAGAACATAGACTCCAAGCCAGAGCCATTTGAACAAATAGTTCTCCAGTAACTTTATCTTTTAACAACATGATAACTTTTGCAAGCGTCTGGTTTCTTTTCTACTTGTGAGTAGTCACCAACCATTTTAAAGGAATGGGGAACAGAAAGAATCTGAGCAGCCAGCTAACCGGGACTTGCCTCCAGCTGGGGAGGAGTAGCCAAGCAGTGACATAAAGATGGACAATCTTGATTGCTTATGTAAGAACAAAGAGAGCTGAGTTCAGTCCCTTGCTCAGCCACAAAGCTTTTCAGTACCTTCATATAAGATTCCTACATGAGCCAGACATCTGGGAGGAAATAAATTTTAAAAAAAATCCAGAAAAAGTGCTATGTTCAGTGTTGTGTGTATAGAGGATTATGACATCCACACCTATTTGGTACATAAGGCACACACATTTTTCCATGAGTTTGTCTATATTTCCTCTCATGCCAAAGGAAAATTTATTCAAATCTCCTATTACCTCATAAGCATCTTAATTACTGATAAAAAGAGTAAGAAGAGATGCAAGAAATTTCTCTTTCTCCTCTCTGGGGATGATATCTATTAATTTCCTTTGCTTTTCTACACAGTGGTGGTAAAACAGTGTTTGCTCTTATGCAAAAGAATTGGGGAGTAGAGACAAAAGAGAGGAGTCAGTCTGAAAAAAGTGGGGGTTTATTTAACCATTTGGCTTTGATTAAGATTTATCAACACAATTGTCTGACATTAAAAAAAAAGTTAAGAAAAAAATCCCCACCCCAAACACCAAACCAAAAATATAACTAACTGTGTAGTTCATATAACCAGATATATATTATAACATTTTCCTGGTTTTTTATATATAATGTAAGAGAAAAATTGCAACAGGAAGGAAAGATAAAGCTTTGAGACTAAGACGCAATGCAGAGAGAGAAACAGGGATGTAAGGACATGCACAAGGCTGAGTAACTGCAAAGAAAATGTTTAACCTCTCCATTACTTGGTTTATCTCTAACAGACACAGAACAGTATGCCCTTACAATCCTAATTGTTCCCCTGGCTAACATGACTAGTTAACAGCAGAATGGCTGGTGTACCACTTCTGGCTGCGTCATCCTGTGTCCTTCATAAAGGGTTTTTTTCCTGCCATCTGCACATATCCATACTTAATCAACATCAGTTCTTTTGTTTTCCAACATGAAGCATAGTGAGACAAATTTTTTCAACAAAAACTGTGTTTTGGTCAGTTCTTTGTTTGTGGGAATTCGAACTACTGAACAGGCCTCAGAAATCATGGAGCACTGCCTCCATGACATCCAGCCATCTGAGATGCAATACAAGTGAGGTGCTGGCAAAACACACGGACTTTTTTTGCAGGGCCATGCAATGCTACTCCAGTTATCATTTTCCATCTCATCTTCCTTCCTCAGTTTCCAGACCTTGGGACAGTAGACAGAAGCGCTTGGTGTGGTGTTGGAAAGAAATAGGGGTGGAATAGGGCTGAACAAAGTTTCCGGGAGATCTCCATCAAGAGCCAAACCTTTTCCCCTCCTTCCATAAGAGCTCAACAGCTATTTGCAAAATGAAACAAGTTGAATTTCCTGATACCAAAATCATGCCAGCATAGGTGTGCCAAGGTAGAGGATTAAAGGAAGGTTCACAAGAGACCTACCAGCATCACGAGGGATCAAGTGGCTTCAGAAAGCCATGAAGTGCCCCAAGAGCCCTGGACACAAATATCCCTCCCAGGGCTGCTGTGCTTGCACACAAGTGGTAATCACCCAGGCCCAGTATTTGGCCCAGTCTGTTTACTTTCTTTTTTGATGATCCACCCCAAAATCTGCTCTCTGGGCTGAATAAGATGTCCAACAGAGACCCACAGAGCACCTGGGGAGAACACCTACCAAGACTTCAAGGGTGCCAACTCTCAGCCTGTCATTTTAGAATCTTACTAAGGCAAAGAAAATGCCAATGTAGTCTTCCAGCTGATCTTAGACCACCTTTCTCAAAAATATTATCACTCCTTCCACAGAATGGGTGCCACAGCTATCTCCTTCTCCAGTCCCTTCAAAACAGATTGAAATTTCAATACCTGATCATCACAGATCTTGAGGGGTGAGGAAAGGAGAAGAGAGAATCCACTAAGGTGCTATTTTGTTTCCCTTAATGTCAACAGCAGCACTGGGAACTCTCAACAGTAACAATCCAACCCAAGGAGAGATCAGTAAGTTCAGACAACGTCTCTGTAGGTAATTGGACTTCTCACACCTCTGCTCCCCCCTCTCCCCCAAATAAAATGAAGAGATGTAGTAAAAGCACACACAGGTCTGAGGCCTTTTTTTCCCATAAGGCTCAACAGATGGTGGCTTATGGAAGGTTTGCCTGCACATACTACTACTAGCTACATATTTTGCCAGTATGAGCAGGGAGGGAGAGAGAAAAAAATTCTCTATTCTAAGGAAATAAAGAGCTTTTCTCTCAGCCACAGCTCAACATGTTTTTCCATTTTTTCTCTTCTTACTGTTTATGAGAATTTCAGCAAAAGTCTTTACTAGAAGATGAAATTGTATAATTTCCATTTCAGTGAATGCAAAGCTTTTATTTTTATAAATCCTCATGTTTTCCCATTAGGCCTCTGTAAGGAAAAAGAAGAGTTGTGATATCATGCATATATACAATATGATGTGCATGAAGTACATCTAAAAACAAAATTAAAATCACCAAGACAGATGCAATAAGAGTTTTGCAGCAAAAGTTATCAACATTAACATACTAGTTCTAATTTATTCTACTTCATGCATTTAAATTTATTAACTTCAGTCCGTATGTTGGCTACAGAGTGTGGCTCTGCATTCCTGAGTCAGTTGACAATGAGCAGTTAAGTTGCAATAAATTGAAAAGGTGAAGTAGGCTAAGCCTAACTAATGGAAGAAAATGATGCCAGTGCAAATCCAATACCCCACAGTAAAGCGGCAGCAGCACAAATATATTCCACCATATGTTTCAAGGGCTGGCTGAAGCTTCATGCAGAAAGCTTTGATGTTTCCACTGTAATTGAGAGTGTCAATACTTCCAGAGTAGAAAACTTACTTCCATTGATTAAATACTTGATTTTCAGACTCCACATAGAAAGAATGTCTGCTTCCTCAAATTCACTGGACACCAGCTCACCTTATGTTGTTTTAGAGCTTGTAAGGCAGAGGATGCACCACTGTACTTCCGTATTTTTTAACAGTGTGGCTCTAGACCGGAGGGCAAAATGGGTGTATGTCAATTTGCTAATTCAGAAGCCATCTGCATGCTCTTTCCAACAGTGCAAGTGAAAATTTGTGTAAGAATCAGATGGATCCTAAACATTTTAGCAAACTGAAAAATGCACAACTATCCAAAATATACACCAATTAAGGCCTTACCCATGGTGAAACAGCAGCACATCACATAACAAAAGCTTGTCAGAAGATCCACAGAAAAATAGGTACTAGAGGCACTGAAAAAGAAACCAAAATCCTGGGGACAACTGGCTCATCTCCCTGCTCAGTCCAAAGCTGCCCATTCACAGTTTTTGGAGACAGCATGCTCTTTTTCAGAGGAGTAAAAAAAAAAAAAGAAAACTAACAATACTTGAATGTCACAAAATAAACAGGTCCAATGTTTCTCTCCTCTGGTACTATGTCTTGCCCTTGAAATCAAGCTGCACAGAAGAATTTGGGGTGTAAAGCCACATTCAGGCACTGAAACAAAGAGCAATCTTATTCTCCACAAGGTGCTAGGTACATAGGACCTCCTCACCAAGAAAGTAGGGACTTCTTTTTTTCTCCTTCTGCATTACCCCTAGTTTTTGGGGGTTTTTAAAGTTTGGAAGGGAGTGTGCTTTCAAAGCAGCTCTGATCTCCACTTTTCTCTGCATCATCAAGCAGCCCCACAGCAAGATCCCTTCCAAATGAAATTTGCATGGCAGAGGTACACCAGCATACACCTAATGCTCTGTGTCTTTGAATGGCCATTCTGGGCACAGGCCAAAGCTGGGGGCAGTCTAAGGCAAACATCCCAGAAAATACGTACACCCTGCAGAACTTGTTCTCAGTGATGT
>VYZT01021580.1:0-18728 GCA_013400735.1 Pomatostomus ruficeps
CAAATAGACCCACCTCTTCCACAAGTTCCTTCCCCTTCTCCTGGATCCCAGCCTTCAAATTTTACTACTTCTTCCCTACTTTAACTTTGTTCCCAGGTTCTGCAATGTTGTCATAGATCTCTGTCAAGTAGTTTATAATAAAATAAATAACAAAAAACCCCAAAACAACAAACCCTTCCATACTTCCAGAAACAAGCTTCAGGATATGAATCCTGGTGACAATTGAATCAAATTGAATTCCCCTTAAGGCTTCTCTTTGAGAATATGGATAGCAGACATCTCAAACCTGCCCACAAGAGAAGGAAGTGAATGGTGAAAGAGACATCCATTTGTTATTTAAATGATAAATAACTGGTTTCAAGTGATATTTGGGAAACTGGGAGCCTTATTTGTGTTTGTTGAATGCCTGTGAAAGCAGCGCTGCACTCGACCAGTCAGCTCATTCTGGTGACACCCTTTCCCAGCTCCGGTCAGGCAGGATGTGCTGATCACCCACATCGAGATGCCCCCTGCCTGGGTGACCCAGACCCCAGCCCAGCCAGCACCTGCATTCATATTCGAGGGGCCTCTGCTTCTCACTCTAAATAAAAAATCCAGCACATCTGTAAAGTTTTTGTCAACACAGATCTTTGTGCTGTTTCCAGGAACCCAAAATACCCAAGACTGGCACTGGCATATCTCATGTGTTGTGTCAGCCAGTTTTGACTATCAAGGGATTGCAAAACAGACATGAAAATTAAACCTGAAACTGCTTCAGTAGGCAACTTGGAGATAAATTCCTCTGCTGTTCCCTTTTTCATTTCTTTGCTTTGAACAGTTGTTCCAGTTAATGGTAAATTCCCAACCCCCAGCCTCTCCACTAAATATTTAATATTGGGTCTTTTTTCTTAAAACAAAAAAGCTTTTATGCTTGTAAAGTTCTGTGTTCAGAGTGTGAAACACAAGACTGATCACTCTACTATATTCTCATTTATAACAACATGGCTTTTGTCCTTTAACAATTTCTTTCTGAAACATATATCCTATCTACCATTTCCCTGTCTTTTCTTATTTATTTTACTTTTTTTTTCTCTTTATTTTTAATTTCTCCTTTTTGACCAGAGTAAAAGGAGGGCAGGAGTTTCTGATCCACCATTTCAGATTCCACTGTGGGACAGAACTTGCCTGTAAACTGAATCTCCACCATCCTCTTTCCCATGCAGAGAAAAAGTTGCTGTCTGGTGCTTGGGTCTAGTCCTATCTGTGGGAAGACCAGTGCATTCTTTTCCATAAACCACAGTCCATTGTGAAAGAGTTCAGGGAATGAAAAAAAAGGCAGAGAAATATTTTTATTTTGTTATCTGAAATAACTCTAAAAAAACACATCCTAAATCACCTAAAGCATACCCTAGATTTAGAAAGAAAAAATAAAGATACTAAAGTAAAAATTTATTGCAAAAAAAATTCTAGAATACTTAAGAATTAAAATATCATGCCCTTCCATTATTCCAGCATTCCATTTGATTAAAAAATGAAACATTATATTGAAAAGGAAATATATATTCGGTGAAAAAGGCTGATACTGAAGCTTGCAATGAAAATAAGTGAACAACATTAGACCGTCTGGTGCACAAACTGAATTTCAACTAGGATTTTAGTAGAAGTTCATTCATTAATTAGCCTCATTTCTGAGAGAACAGCAACCTTCAGCAGTCAGGTTACCTCTATGAATGAAGAGCATGTAGCCTATCCATAAGTTATCTGAGTTAATTGAGATTAATTTCTCATGAGCAGAGCTTAAGTCTCCTGGGGTCTCATCAGAATGATGGTACTTCTGATTTATACCCTTGTAGCAGTGTTATTTATAGAAGGAAGTTCCTCAAAACAAATTCAGAGTATTCCTTACTTCCCCTGCCTGACAACTGTTCTACTCAGGAATATATGTGTAGTTTCTCCCTTTCTCAGATCCTTAAAATCCTTTACTTTATATGAATTCAGAATTATTAAATGTAATGAATCATCATAGGATAAGCTATCAACAGATGATCTCTAAAAATGGTGTTGAATTCTCCATTTTAAATATGAGGTGTGAGTTGTTCGGGTTTTTAAAATTATTTTTAATTTGTTACAGAATCACAGAGTCAATTAGATTGGGAAAGATCTCTGAGAACACTGAGTCCAACCTATGACCAAACACCACCATGTCAACCTTACCATGGCACTAAGCACCATGTCCACTCTTTCCTTAAACACTTCCGAGGATGGGGACTCCACCACCTGAGCAGTTAATTCCAATGTCTGATCACCCTTTCTGTGAAGAAATTTGTCCTAATGTTCAATATAAACCTCCTCTGGTGCAGCTTGAGACTGTGTCCTCTTGTCCTGTCACCTGTTGGCTGGGAGAAGAGGCTGACCCCCACCTGGCTGGAGCCTCCTTTAGGATAGTCAAAGGGAGTGATAAGGTCACCCCTGAGCCTCCTGTTCTCCAGGTTAAACACCCTTCAGCTGCTCCTTATAAGGCTGTTCTCCAGACCCTTCACCATCTTCACTACCCTTTTCTGGACTTGCTCCATAACATTTTCATGTCTTTCTTGATGTGAGGGGGTCAGAACAGAACACAGGACTCAATGAAGATGGTAAAGGAAAGACTGTGTTGTACAGGTTGACTCCAACGAGAAAATCTGCCCAAAAAGCCATGGATCGGCGCAAAGGTGATTCCTAGAGCAGCCATCAACACATGTTCTGTGCATCTCCCAAATGTTGTAGACCTTTGCATCTCCTTTCCGCCACCTTCATATTCAGACAGCTTCCTCTTTTATCTTGGCAATGGTTCAGAGAGTTTGTGGAAGGTTACTGGCCTAGTACATTTTTCCTCCTGCCTGCAAAACAACTGTTCAGAAGTGCTACTGCACTCCTGAATGCTTCAAGACATGACCTCAACTAGCTTTAAGTCAGGTATCTTGCAGCTTTTACATTTAGAAGAAGAAAGTGCTGTGGGAAAGCTATCAAACTTCTTTTGCAACAGGATACATCTTCTGTCTCTGCCTCTTTTAAGTGGGAATTTAAAACATAATGCAGAGAGTGGTTTAGAAGCATGAAGGTTTATCTTGAATCAGGAGACACCAGGCATTTACAGAAAAAGTAATAAACAGAAAAGAATCTGGATCTGGAGAAGAACAACAGCATCTGGCAAATGCCTTTTCTCAGAGATATGAAATTCTGGGTCTCAGTCTGAGGGAGAGTCTGGGACAATAGATGAAGAGGGCATGTCGTTAAAACATGCCATGCTAACAAGTGTGTAATGCCTCCACAGAGACTGTGTTTGTCTGTGCGTACACCCACAACTCCTTGCCCCTGTATTTTTTAATCTCCCAAAGGAGTATAACTCCAAAGAAGTTGAAAACTTGAATTTTTTTTTTATGGCATGACACCTCTTATAAAGAGGAAGAAACCTTGAACAAATTAGTTATTTTTGTAGAGACATTGAATGATATATGGGTGAATCTTTATTTTTAGCTGATCTAACCTCAAGAGAGAAGAAATGCAGAAGAGAACTGAATCCTCTATATTTAAAGTAATTTAAGGATTGTTTTTGGCACCCCTACAAAGGACTAATCTTTGGTGTGCAAGTGTATGCTGGAGTTTTTTGCTGTTATTTAAATCTGGAACAGGAATCTGAAAGGAGTTCTAATCTTCCTTCTATTGAAATCAAACCTTTTCCCCAAGGCCGTTCACCCATTCCAAGGTCTTCTGGAGCATGAGCATGAGGAATTTTCCAGTTTTTCAAACCTTTTCTAAAGCAATCTGTAGCATTTCCTACTAAAGAAACACATGGAAATCACATGCAGACAAAGGAGAACTTCTACTAAATGTCAGGGACCTGGTGACTGTACCAGACTTAATACCATTATTTGATCTCCTTCCTCTGAAAGGGAAGAGTTCCCTATTGCTGGGAGTTTGCAGTATCCTTGTTTTTTAATTAAAACATCTTTATGAAAGAGACCCTAGACCTCCATACCTGTGCACCATCTGAGCATCAAGGCTTTGCATGGGATGGCAGCAGAGACACAGCAATCCTAATGTGGTTGCTGTGATCTTCCTCCCTACCACTTGTATTTGAAAGGAGCATTCCCTCCTTTCCAGGACTATAAATTAGCATCCCAGGCATCATTCTGGCTCCAGAAAAATCTGCATACTCTCTGCAAGGCTCCTAAAAAGCTTCCCTGTAGCAAAAGATGGTGGGGTTTTGGCCTCTAATATTGAAAGGCTTCCTAAGGAAATTGTAATTTCAAATATATTGGATGAAAAATGGCTCCAACTTGAGCAGGTATTTTCTAGATCCATGTGACCAGAAGTAAGGCCAGTTCTCAGCTAGAATTTACACAGATTGATTCTACTGTAACTGTTTGGCTTGTTTGTATATTTTCAGGAATGGCACAAGGCTCATGTGAATGCAATGTATCAGTCTTTTTTAGGCCTAAAAGGATCTCCCTTGAGGTTCAAAGTTTTTACCTTCATTTTGTGTGTATCATATTTATCTCTCTTCTCCAAATATTTCTTTCATTTTTATTTTACTCTACATTCTTCGAGCTACCACTGTGACCTCTTGCAATTGCCATAATTTTAAAATTCAGAGTGCTACTCATCTGGTGGTGGCACAGTTAGCCAGACCTTCAAAGGAAATCAGCAGCTGAAAATGCAGTATGTAGAAGTCTTTTTCTAGGAAGAAGTAAAAGACAGTGGAAAGGTCTCACACATATCTGTAGCACGGGTCAGGCCGGCCGACTAGGCCGAGGAGCCCAAGGAGAGCCTATAAAGGACCACACCGAACCAGCAAACGGAGAGAGCAGAAAGAGAGAGAGGGCAGAACCCTCTGCCTTTATTTATATGTTTTTACAAATCACCGTGGATTGGAGGTAGAAATCAACACCTCTTAATTCCACTGGTCAAAGCATCAATCAATCATATTTCTCCACCCAGTATACTGGAATTATAAACACGCATACAGTTAGGAAAAGCATAGAGAGTTGCTAAGAAACCATGGCCATGTTTACAGAAGAAGTATGAGAAAGTATTACAGAAAGAGAAACACTGAGAACTGCAAAACTCAGGGCAACACATATCTCTACTGTTTGGATTTGGAAATGTCTGAAACTGGACATTTCACCTATATCTAAGATTTCAAGTGCTGCTCTAAACTAAGTTTGATATTTCTCAGTTCATCACAATTATCTCTTGTATCCTTTATGTTTATTCATGGAAATGAGATACATTTATCCAAATAAATGGATGACATTCTTTGTCACCATGATGATAAGGCTGGCTAGATATTTATTCATATGAATGAGGATAAGACTTAATTTTCCCACAGTGGTAAGATAATGTTTCTCTTTTTGAGTACAGTGAGGTACCCACTGACATGCATCACAAAATGCCCCAGCTGCTTTCACAAAATTGAAAAAAAATTACCAGACCTCCAAGTACAGGATAAATAAGGAGTATAAATATGGGAAGAAATAAGAAGCAATTACGAGACCCTCAGTCTTAATGTGTGCTGTCTCCACAAAGTCCCATTTGTGGCCTCAGAAATTATTTCATCTATTTTAGTTTGTTTTTAAAATACAAGCCACAGAGAGAGTAGCTTTCCAGCACTCAAATTAATGTATAGAATACTGCAGTGGTAAAAGAAACTATGCTAGCAATGTGTATGTAAATTTTTTTCTGCCTTTGAACTCTGTTTATACATTACTCTGGAAATCAGCTGCTAATATTTAGCACCAATATAGTCCTTGCTTACTGCATTTTACTGCCAAGGAGAAAAAAATAAAGGATTTCCTTTTCTTTGCAAAGGGTTTCAAAAAGAGAGGGGGGAAAAGACTGCTTTTGTTGAACTTTCCTCACACACAACTTTTTTTCATTAGCTGTAAAGTGTCCACATCTGCAGTTAGAAACAAAACTGATGGATCTCGGTGATCTGAGGTGATACTATTATAAGGGAAATATCAGCAATACTGTGATTCAACATGTACTTTCCTTGTAAAGGAAAGCCAAAATTAAAATATTTCTGCATCTGAGATCAATAAAAATCTCCTAATTTTCAAAGACATATTCTCTTGAACTTGTCAAGAGAAGTAGTACAAAACTGCATTGCTCAAATATCATTGCTTTTTGGAGAATAGCAAATTTTCTAACACCCAGGTCAACGTAGTGTAGAGCCTTAATCAATTCATACTGAAATACTTTGAAGTTCTTACACAAAAGCCAGCTGGTGGAAGCGTGTTGTAAAAAGAACTAGCTGAATTATTCATTGTGAATAATCTGTGTTAGGAATTTACCCTCCCACTGCCCCACCTCCTTTTCAGGAGCTGTCTGCAATGCAGTCTTCATCTCTACAAGCATTTGGCAAGTGGTTTATATTAATGTATTTTTATATGTTCCAAGAGTTGCTGAATCTCTTGAACACTATTATTTAAGTCGCTATATTTTGTGATTTACAGAGTGTGAATGCAACACCATATAGTAAATAATTTTATGGTAGTATTTCGGTATACTGATAGGCTGATGTTCCTAAACCTAGAGATTCATGAAAAACAGAGCTCTGCTCTTTGGTTGTCTTTGTAGAATGAATTGATAGATGATTACATTTTCTGGTCTGTACTTATCCCTCGGAGCTTCGGACAGTAAACTAAGGTGGCTGAGATGCATAGGTATCATATATGGGCTCTTTCTTCAATTGAGGGTGAACAGTTGGCACTCACAGGGGTTGAGGCAGATCTTCTGTGGGATTATGGCTCTTTGAAAGTGCCTGTCTATTTATTATATTGGGAGCATAAAGGGTCTAAGGGATAACATCAGGCTGAAGTGACGAAATTCCCTTGTTTGAAGTCATCCTTCTGTAATAGAGACAGAAGATTATCCAATGCAGCTAACATCAGGTGACTTCTTTCTAAGGTTACCTTTCCTGTCAGTAAGGAGGCATAAGTCCTTCTAGGGAGCAAACCATTTCCCCCTGAGTAGACTTATGGAACAGCTAGATGATTTATACCTTAAAGCGCTTATTTCTCATGGGGGCCTGTGATGGGAACTTGAATAACCAGCCCATATCTGTGTATCCATATTGAGGATATCTACATCCATTCAAATCAATTTCTTCTGCACAATTTTTTCTGCAGATCTTGCCCACTCAGATTAGCACTGATAAATATTAGCAACACCAGCCCTTTTCCTGCTGCTGGAGAAGAATTTCTATGGATAACACAGAGTTTTCAGTGTCATTGGTATTTACAAAATGTACTGAAGTACTCAATGCCTCCTATTTCTTTTTCCGAGTTATGAGCCCAAAAAGCATAATGGAGAAATATAATGTTACCTCCTTGCTCTGCAGGTGGATTACCACATCAGGGCCCTACTTACACATTTCTTACTAAATAAGTCCTCAAAATCATCTTTATTCTCCTAAGAAAATTCAGCTAAGTGGATGCTTCACAGCTCAATAGATGTAACAGAAGGGTGATGAAATATCTGTACACTGAGTCAGAAATAGTTCTGTATAAGCTTCCTGTTAACAAATTTAATTGTGAAATGAAGATAATTCTAGCCATGAAAGTACTAAACAACCTTTGAAACAGCCTTCCAAGAGATGAGTGATAAAAATGATGGAGTTTGATAGCTTTAAGAATAAAACTACATAATATTGTTTGAAGAAAAGGCTGGACTTTAGGTGTCCGTTCTTATCTTGTGTTGCTGCTAAAACTATTGTTAACTCTTAGAATCCTTGCCTGTCAGATGCTTAAGCAGATTAAAGTAGCACTTTACCCATATGAAAACTCATGTTAATTCTCTTTGGTGTATTTGCCTTCAAGAGCGAGCTAGCTAGATAAAAGTGTCCAACTGATTGTCATGCAAAGGAGCCACTTTCATGTGAACACCTACCTGAGTCACTTATGTGCAAAGATGCACATGTTTTACTACACATGCTCATTCCAGTTTTTCAGGAATTCAGGTCTTGCTTGGGCTTATCAGCATCTGCCTGTTCATTCCTTTTACTGTGTATACATTTAGAGAGGCACAAAAATGCTTAGTAATCTACTTGCATTTCAAAAAGCCATATATATATATATAAAGATAGCTATATATGTACAGAGGCAACTGATAAGAACAATTTATTATACGCAGAATAAACAAAACAAAAAAACTTAATGTTATTCATTTAAAAAATTATAATACATAGATATAGTTTTCAGGAAAAGAATAATTCATTATTTGGAGACAAGATCAAAGCATGACTTTAAGTGACCTCAGGTAGCCTTTTTGTCTTTTCAAACTCTGCTTTATTTGCTCAGCATACATTCTAGTGCAGGGGTGATGGAAGGAAAAGAGGGGAAGAGGAAATGTTACTGTATTTTAATATTCACTCTTTTATCCTGTGTTTGCTGGTATCCAACCTTACATTTTCATTTACCAAGTGCAACAACTCCAAGAGTAAAAGTCACTAGCCTGAGATAATGAAAATCTGGAATCACTCTGGCACAAAAGGTCTTGTAAGAAGCTGGAGTCATGAGCACAGATTTTACTGGCTTGTGAGGTGTCAATCCTTTGCCATCAGGTGAATTTAATAGAGTTCACACTACTTTTGAGAGATTTCTTTTGGCATTTCCTATGGGAAGAAGTCATGATGAGGATTATGTCCTTCAATACACTAGGGGTGTTTTGCTAAATATTGTGGCTAGCTGAGACCTACCAAAACTTAGCCTCAAACTGGGGCTTTCTAGCTATTGGGACAATAGTGTTGCTAGGGTTGAGAGGGTATTAAAAAGTACAAAATGTTCCTGATTACAACATGCTGGAGAAAATACAAAATCAGTAGCTTTCCTAATATTCCAGTTTCTTTCTCTCTGACTTCTAATAATGTTTAACAGCCTCATTTTTCTGTCAGTCTTTACTGACACTAAGGTCAAATTAGTGTGTGTTATGGATAGAATGCATTAGAATCACAGCAATTTAATTTTATGTCCACCTGATACTAATAAAGAGGAAATTATACTCAGCTTATGGTTTGACCAGCTATTCTTTAAAGATTTGGACCAAACTTTACTTTTGGGGATTTTCTAAAAAACCACTTTCTCCTATATTTATCCTTTGGTAATTTTAAGATATAAAAATAAAAAAAGGAATATTTCCTGTTTAGAAAAGGCTGTTTTCAGAAATAAATTTTTCAGCATCATTATTTACAGCTGGATTGAAATAATGAGAATTGGGCGTCAGCACTGTCCTTGGGGAAGGTTTGCTTCTTACAGCGCATGATGCAGCAGAAATGTGACCACACCCTGCACAGGGGCTTCTGATCTTCTGAGATCTGCTTTAATTGATGGGGAGAGTATTTTTAACAGCGTTAGTCTTATCCCTGTCCAGTGGTAAAAGTATTCTCACTAGCCTGGAAAATTTTGCTGCTGTAACAGTCTGAGGCAAACTTATTATTGTCTGGTGACTTTAGCTCTTCCTGGCAGCTTGTCTCCACCACAGAAGACTTATTAACATATTACCCTGCACTGAAGTCACAGATGATATGTACAAGGCAATGACTTTCATATATCTGCTTCATAAAATAAATCCCTTTCATTTTCTAAGTACATATTTTCTGTGGCTGATATGACAGCTTTAACCACAGTTATTTTCATTTTTCCTTTAGAGACGTGGGAATGTGTACACAAATATTGCTACAGTACACTGGATGCGCATTTATAGAGCATCACAGAGAAAAGATGATTCAACAATACTGGAAAAGAGAGAAAGTTTCAAGTGACATTATGAAAGAAACTTGTAAAGACTAAGGCAGCTTTTAGGCATAAAAAAAAAATCAGTTTTCTTTCCCTGAGAACATTATTTATCTTAACCTCAGACAGCAAAGCAGACTAAAACATCCAACAATATTTTATTTCTATAAACTCTTTTCTGTTTCATCAGGATGAAAATTGAGAAGGAGATGAGGACACTGGCTATTTCATGTGCACTGCGGGCTCTACGGCACCCAGCTCTCGCAGCTCTGAGGTGTACCAGGTTCTCTGTAGGACTGAGATGTGCTTGGAATAGAAGGTTCTCCAGTCAGAAACTTGTTATAATACAGCTAAGCCTCTCCGTAGAGAATCTAAGTTCACAGAACCTTTTATATATTCCCCACTGGTGATACATATTCTACATGTTTTGCGCAGACAGCATGGCCAAAGCCACATGTTCTAAAATAATTTTTAAAAAGCCTGTAAGATTGCAGTAAAAGCCATAAGATTCAATTAGGAAGCTTTTCTACATTTGCTTTTGAAGCATTTAAGATAGAAACATTTTTCTTTTTTCTTTTTTCAAGAGATTTTTCAGGTGGTCAAGGAAGATCAGGTTTAAGAAAAATGTTAATTATAATGGCATGCAACAAAGTTCAATGAATTGGCAACAACCACTGAAAATGAATTAGAGCTGAGAAGGATATGTGACATGAACACAAAATTTATTAGATCTGCAAATAAACAACCTGACTATCTACACTCTGCTTCCAAAAGTCTCCAGCTGCAACATAGTCAATTAAAAGGTATTTCTATTTTCCTAGATAGATTACAATGTCTGTTGATACCTTTGTTAATTTATTTTTTTCATTAGATTTCTGTTGTGGTCCTTTCCTTGCTATATTTTCTCTTTCATTAAAAAACTCTTTTTGCTTCTGTTTCTGTTCAGCTCACAGTTTCTTGCACAAGTTTATCAGCTTGCTCTTCTTTTGCATTTTCTGCTGAATATTTTATAACACTCTGTTTTAATATATAAAAAGAACACTTTTAACATATAAAAATAACCTGGATTAAGTCTATCAATCCTTCAAGGAGAATAGGAAAAATCAGAATTCTTCACTGAACTAGTTAAATATCATCTGCTGATAGTCCTGTTCTTAACACAACATGCTTTATTGAATTTAGGATGGAAAACAAGCAAATCCAAAACCTCAACACTATGAGCTACTTTTTTTTCAGATATGTGAGACACACATACATAAAAGGCAAGACTACCCATGGTCTTATTTGCATTCCTCTTCTTTACTTGAGTTTGAAGATATTAAAAATAGATCTCTAGATGTATATATTGTGCTTGCATTATTCAGTGGTTTAATTGCATTGGTTTATATTATAAATGTGTTTTGTAAAAAGATTTAACAAAAAAAATATAGTGTTACACTTTAATTTGAGCAGAGCACTTGAGGAATCATTAAGAAATGAGGTAAAGATAGCAGAAAAGAGAAGAGAATTATGTGACACTAGGCTGGGCCAGTAAAAGATGCAATTTCATTGATTGGCCCACAGGGTACTATGAACGACAAAACAAATTTAGCTAAAGCTCTCCCTCTGTACCCATAGATATACCATTTCATCTCTTAGTGTTATTGAGCTGCATTATACTATCTGCCTTCCATCTTCTCTTTAATTTTAGTGAGAATATGAAGTACATCATGTCTCATAATAGTGATAATGACAGATAGAGCTCTGGAAGTAATTGCATCCATGAGATGAGATACCCAAAGGTAGGATTTGAAGAGGTGGTAAGAGCCTGAAACAAACCTAATACAGTGTCTTTTAAATTGTTCTCTCATAACCCCAGATCTTGTTAATACAACAGGAAATATCCCATCATACGGTGGAAACTAAATCCTCTACTGCTGCTTTTGGTCCTTAATTTTCTTTCAACATGAATTGTAAAATAACTGTGCTGTCTCTATCAACATGCTGTTGAGAATAGTTTAAGCATGAGTGTGAAACTGGGGTTCACAACTCTGAGTCCTACTCCAGATACAGGCACCTTCAGGGCACTGCAGACAGGATCCTTCTCTCTTTTAAAACCTTGAGTCCTCAACAGCACTATACTGGGATTTCCTTGCAGAAAGGGCATCTACAGCATTTCTAGACTTTCCAACCTGCACAGGACAAGGTTTGTTTCGAGCATCACCTGTGCTTCTTTTGGTGGATTAAATGCAAAAGGAATTAGAACCTCACCCGGAAGACAGGATCCAGATCACTGAAACAGTGCTTGAAATATTTAACACTAAACTTTATTTGCTTTCGTCAAAAATGGGGCATAAGTCACAATCAGGGCTTTCCAGAGTAGATGCACATGGATTAGCAGGGTATTTCAGAAATGGGAAGACACATCTCTCCCTGGTACTGTGGTTTAAGCGCTCAGTGGGAAAAAAAAGAAATTAAACAACAAGAATCTGAACTAACTGGATCAGGTACTACAAACTAAGCTAAAGCAAGGCTGCTCTGGCAGTCCATATATGTGTTAGGAGAGGGTTTGTGAGAGTTCCTTTTTTCCCTTCCTCAACCTTTAATTGCCCAATTAAACAAACAGGGCCAGGCACACCACACGTGGTCCCCCACCGCAGCCAAGGTGAGAAAGTGGGAACAGGTTCTGTGCAATCGCACACAGTGAGGAAAGAGCACATCACCATCTCACACAACTGAGCAAACCCAGCTCCGGAACACTCCAGCCAGCCTCTCACACCCCACAGCCAAGCTCGCCCTGAGAACCAAAACCTCCTGGCTCACACCCTGAGCTACCTGCCTGCTGCTGGATCCTCCTGACCATGCAGTGGGAACAGGCAGGGTTGTCTGTACAAGACTGCAATAGGTGGCAGACAGCAGCGTTTTTGGTTCTTGGCTCTGCTCTGGCCAGGAGAAATTGAGTTTCCTTCCCACAGCAGCATCTTCAGGCACTTAGCTGGGCCGTCTTCACCAGCATAGTGAGCCTAATGAATTCCCACAGGTTTAGCAACTCCTTAGCTAAGGCTCTCTGCCTTGGGCACTGCCTGGAACAGGAGGGTGTAGGTTTCACCTTTATTCTGGCCCAGTTCAAACCAACATCTTTCATTTAACAGGAGAATGAATAAAGAAATAATGCAAATAAGTCAATTGCTTGTACCTCTTGAAGTCAGTTCTGAAGGAGAAGATGGAGATATTTCATTATCTGGCTTTTGCCACATTGAAGATGGTTTAAATTTGAAGTGAGGTTAGGAGACCTGTTTGTGCTGAGTGCAGTGATATCTGTGATGCCCCACTCAGTTTATTAATACATTATTAATCCATATGCTTTATGCTGATTTGTTGCTTTTTTTCTTTAGTTGTGCACATTTTGTGAGCTGGCTACCTAAAAAGAGTAAAACAAATGAAAATTCTACTAAAAATATTAAGAGCTCTTAGTTAAACATTGTTATGTTGTAGGAAACATAATTTTTGACAACCGCATTATATAGTACAATCCCAGGGATTAAGAAAAAACGTCAGAAAGATGGTACAAGAAATTAAATGTTTGTCTACTTAGCTTATTAAAAGGAAACGTTAATACTCTCAAGACAAAAAACCTTTTCAATATTTCACATAAACCAAAGTTATTTGTAGTCCCCTCTAGTTCAGTTAAAGGCTAATCTCTTTTAAATCCTCACTCTTGTCTATTTTTTACATATGCAGTAAAATCTGATTATTAACAAAGGTGATGGAGTCCTTTGGCAACCAGCTGCTGTAGCTCTGTGTCAAGTAGAAAAGGAACTGACTGAAAAGGCTCTGGGGAATACAAGGAGAAACTCGTGCTAGCATGAACACCTGACAATATTCAAAGTACTTCTCAAAAAGACAGATGGTTAAGGGAAAAACTGCACCATAGTCATGTAACAACAAAGAGGAGACCTAATAAGAAAATGTCTGAAGTCATCCATATGGGTGGAGAAAATTAATTGCATTCAAATGGAAATATGGGGAGCAAGAAGATTTCCAACAAAAAACCTGGTTGGAGCTAACACAGCTGGAGTCGGCTGAGCTCTCCTGAGGAGAGAGGAGAATGAGTCCCCTTGGTGAGGTGGGGCAAAACCAGAGAGTTCAAGCGAAGGTTATAGCAGCTCCTGGACACAGCGTTTCAGGATGCAGCCTGTGCTTGAGGCATCTGCAGCTCACCATGGGAAACTGAGACACAAGAGATTCTGCCCTGCACCGCTTTGGTCTTCAACTGACCCAGAAAACCCACACTGTCTTTCATCATAGAGAGCTCTCTAGGACTGGATCCCACAGGCTTTCCTGTTGGCTCTGGGAAAACTGAAAGCAAAGGCTTTATCCAAGAGCTACACCGACCTTCCCTATTGCCCCTTTGGGCTTGCCTTCTACTCCTCTTCCACACTGGTCCTCTCTCTCTGAGTCCAAGGGGATGACAGTGACAGAAAGGAAAGTAAGAGCATGTTAGGCACCTCATGACAGTATCAAACCCACAGCATGAGTGGAGGGAGGAGAGCAAGCTGTGAGATGATCCCCCTTTGGTGAGCCACAGCAGAAACCAGAACCTCTAACAGACAATACTTCATGCTGGTTTCTGTGGTGGGGTAACTTACAGGTATTGTAAATGACAACATTCCTTTGCTCCAAGATGAGATTTTGATTCCCGCACTGCAGGATCCAGACTGATGGGCTTGAAGGAGAGGATTATATTTCCTCTAGCTCACTGACCCACTGAGAGTTCTACCTGCCAAGGAATGAGAAAATACAGTTATTCTTTCATAGGAATCTGCACCATTATGCTATTTTGATATGAAACAGGTTGTAAGTAGACAAGGCTGCCAAATTTACTATAGAAATACTCTTGATTTCTCTCAATGGAGACCATTTTCCTAAATGGGAAACCTTGCAATTATTGTGATATGAGCAGAAACAATTAAATTCTGCTGTGGTTACACATCACAAAATGTCACTGCAGTAGTAAAATCATTGTGATGTAAGTAATTATTAATTTTCATCATTGTATTGGCTGCGATATTCTATATGTTACATTATACTTGCACAAATATTGCCAGAAAATTTAAATTTGAATCTTAACATCAGAGTACTATTTTCTTTTGTCTCTGTAATTTTTGAAGCACAGAGGTTGCTAATTCATACTGTTGTGCATCTCTTTTGATAGCAGAGGGGCTCATTCATGTCACTGTCTCATCTTGAATTTAAATTTAAATTGCTTATATGTGTTCATATTTTCAATTTATATTATTAGATCCACTCCTGCTCTATTCTTTGCTCATTAGGGACCTCTGAACACCAGCTCGAGGAAGTTCTGCTAAATGAATCTCATGTCCTTTACAAGTACTCTGTGAATGACATGCATAATTATCAACAATTAACAAGATGCTAATTATACCTTCAAATTATAATCCTACTGAGCAAAATAAAAATCCTTTATGGAAGAAAAAATTGTTAAAGGCACAACATTATATTAAACCAAATGACAAAAAGTTTGGCAACTTCTAACGGTATAAATCAAACAAACTGCTGAACACATCATGCAGCTTGCCAGAATGGCTCTCTGCCAATTAGCTTTTCGTGGCATATTCAATAAGCTGGGGGAGGGGAGCAGGGAGAAAAGTGAAGGAGGAAGAGAATTTAACTGGTGTGTCACTGCTCAGTCAGTAAAAAGAAGACAGAAAAGCTGTAACTAAACTTTGCAATGTGTGTTGTCTTACATCAAATTGACGGAAGAGGTTTGTCTGAAAGGTTTGAAGCTACAGTCACTTTAGTAAATCCTACATTTGCAAAAAAAGCATCAAGAAAAAGCTTCCCTGTGAACATATCTTGGATCCAGTCTTGTAAATGCACATAAAGCATTTGTTTGTTTTTTCAGCAGTTGGCATAGGCAGTTTGGGTCTTTGTCTGCACTCAAAGATGGAAATTTTTGCAAAAGTAATGCAGCGAGAATTAAAACTCTACATTCACATGCTTTAAATTTTCATTACTTATGTTTAACTCTGGTGCAATTTAGCCTAAGTATGTTGTTCTTCAGTCATCCTGATTCAAGGCAGTCCTCAAGGTCTTGCTGAGTTCTGGTATCAGACTAAAGTGCTCACAAAATAATAAAAAAAAGCATATCCCTACCACAGGGTAAAACAGAGATTTCATATACAGTGACAATTCTCTAAGATGGCTGGGTTTTGTAATACTTTCATGGTAAAAGATGTGATGCAACTTAAGAAGAAAAAAAATTTTCAGCATTTTCCCAACAGGGTAGAATTATCAATGGTCTGCCTTGCAAGCATGTCTGCAATTTTGGGCAATAAATGTCAGAGAGGGAGAGGGGAGAGGACCGACTTCTGCTGTCTATATCATTGTTCTTCTGCAAACACACAGTGGGGCACAGTTTGGGGTTCGTGGATTTTCTTGTTTTGCATTGTTTTCCTATTGACAAATCCCCAAAAGCAGGAATTGTTTTCAATCACTCACTGAGGTGTATTAGGTGCTCTGGTTGGCCAAAGTAGTGGTTGGGATACCTGCCATGTGGCTTCAGGAACTGTTTTCAGGTAATGAAGAGTGATCTGCAAACACTCCAAGTGAACCCTTTGCAAGCATCTGACAGGCTGGAATTCACACACAGCTGATTTGCCAGCCTCCACAAAAGGCTCATTAAAAACTCGATTTGTTTCCAACAAGTACCTGATCCAACTGAAATTCTGAAATTTAGAAATCCTTGAAAGTTTTAAACCCTATTCTTTGTTTTACTAAGAGGAGTTTCCAAGCCAATGCCTAATTTTTTTAGCTATTTAAAAAAACACTGCCTCCTTTTCTACTGTGTAAAAAGTTACAGCAAGTTTTTTGTTTCTTAAGTGAAAGTAGACACTACTCAGAAATTACTTGAGAAGACATGCCATCAGGAAAGCAATGAGAACTTGCTTTCCTGATGGCATTGGTTATGAAAAGTTAAGTACAGATGGAATATGACACCATTTGTCATATTCCATCTGTACTTAACTTTTCATAACCTATCTTATCTAAACATGGGAAGGAAAGACATTGTTTAATTTAGGCCCCATACTACAACCATTTAATAGTCATTAATTACTTTTTTCTCTATGAGAACACAGGGAAAAGCAGACTCATAATTAATCTAGATTTAAACATCCAAGAAAAAAAGATATCCTGATCTGCCAGAACTGTGTGCAACACAGTAAAAAAGAATCCTATTTCCCTGCCATCTTCCACTGAAAGCCAAAGGGGCTGATAACTGATGGTTGGCAACCAGACTCTTTTCTGTATCACCCCACACAGGAACTTCTCTAAGACATCTTTAGTGTCTATTCTTTTTAAATCTCTGTATACGTCAATGTAGTTTTCCAAAACATGCTAAACTCTTCTGCTTTACTTAGCTTTGTTTGTTTGATTGATTGTTTGTTTGTTGTTAGATGATCAGTCTATTCTTATGTGGCATGCCTGGATTGATAATGTAGGATACTGTGTTGCTACTGCTTGACAGACCTGTACACTTTGAGTTTTCCAATCTGAGATTCTTTTTTTTTCTTTTTTTCAAATCCCATAGTCTATTTGTATTCTGGAAAGAGAAAGAAGTATCCTAGCTTGACTTATAAAAATATGCCTCTAAACAGTCAAGAAAGAGCAAATGTTCCTGCATCCTCGTGGTAGATAGGGAATGATTTTGCCTTGTAGACCGAATTGGTCAGTGTATGAAGATTCTGAGCTGTTTTGGCAAAGAAAAAATACTTTCCAGAAAGTTAAGCATTCCCAGATTGACTGACAGCAAGTATTTAATCTCTTCTTCAATTACCTGAGGAAGACCTATCAAAACCAGAACATTTAGAGTAGTACATTCCCTACAAAGAAAGTCTGAAAATTTAAATAATCTTTCCAAAGGAGGAGGAGAAAGCAAAGGAAAGTAAAAAGTATGAATGACTTAAAATATCAACAGAAAAATGACTAACATGAATTTACTCAACTGTTACTCAACTGAAACTAAATAAGTTTCTTCATAAATTCTAACTGAAGAAAAAGGAAACATGCATCCCCCCCCACCCCCCAAATNACATGCATCCCCCCCCCCCCCCCCAATGGAAATAAAAGTGATGTAAGAACATAAAAAACTTATTTGATTAATTTAAGGAACTCCAGAAGAACAAGAAGGAAGAATGAAAATATGGTTACATATAATTGGGCGAGACATAAATCAAATTAAAATATTAAGCAGAAAATCTAAGAAAAGAAATTAGATATCATCCTGCTGAAAAACAACAACAAAAAAATCACCTACTTCAATAAATTCCATCTACTAACAGAAATATAAATTGTATTACCAGGAAGATTCATAGAAATAATACGAAGTAATAGCATGAACTGACACAGCTCTAGTTATACTACATAAAACCACATGCTGCAATGCAACAAAGAACTTAAACATGTGCTGTGCAGTTTCCTATAATGATGTGTGGTGAGTTGGACACATTTTCCTCCCTAACTTCTTGTTTTATTAGTACCTTCTACTTTTAAGTTGCCAATAGATTTTCTCATAGCTTTGTTACTGGTCCTACAATGGATAGCCCCCTTTTCTAAAATATTTGTATATTTAACCACCCAGTGAAGACTCAATAAGAAAATTGAAGGATTTTTTAAAAAATTTTTTTCAGAAGGAAGTGCACTAAAGTTAGCTACCCCAGTCAAGCTAACGTTGTAAATGTAAGGATGATCACAGGAGACAAGAAGACAATTTACAAAGGTGTCTGCCTAAATGACAGAGCAGCAAAGGAGCTGTGTCAGATTTCCATCTGGAAAGGGTCTTTGCAGAAAGAGTCTGGGGATTCTGTCAATCCCTGAGGTGATCACTTGACAGTAGTGTAGTCTCATGGCAAAAAGCCTCCTGAGCTGTGCTAGCTGCAGCATTGCCAGCAGGTGAGGGAGGTGATCCTTCCTTCT
>VYZT01021586.1:2591-32630 GCA_013400735.1 Pomatostomus ruficeps
ACATTAAAAATATATCACAATGCCAAACTAAGACTTGCTTCTGTCAAAAAGCCACCGAGAGAAAATAATTTTAATGTATTGATGATAGATATTTTATTTGGGCTGTCATGTATGTATTCTGAATATTTATCTCCCTGCATTATATCATTTTCATCTATAAATTATACCAGATACTCTGGTTCTGTGTATGGAAAATAAACATGCCTAGCAGCGTTTATGTAAAATGCAGACTACAATTATACTTGACAATTTTTGTTAATTTTTTTTTCCAAAAAAAGAATTGTTTCAGGCAACTGTGTTACTGGAATAATTATAAATAGATTTTTAACACATTGGCAATCACATGTACCAAACAAACTAACCCTTCAATTGTCTAACACCACCTAGACTGGGTCAGGAAGAGAGCTCTTCCCCACAGCTCAGTGTTTGCTCCATTTGCAGCATGTGACACTCAGAAAAAGCAGAGGTGGGGATGGCAGATGAAATGGTGATGAAAGAAAACTAACGAAGACACAATTTACCAAAACCACAATTTCATTAACACAGATAGATTCCAAGTGTTCATTTTACTATAATACCAGTACTTGCAGATTGTGGAACAGATTTTTAGTCTTGTATTAATGCAAATAATAGTCTTTAAATCAGGTTTTCGTCCATTTTACTGATACAGAGTATGACTTGCTAAAGTATTTTTAACACTTCCTTCTGTTCTCCCAATTTCTACTTCAATTTGTCCATTAATTTGTAATCTATAACAATTGACATGATATATTATAGCAAGGATACAGCTTTTGACCTTAAAATTATAGTCATTATTTCAGATAATGATTTATGGTTACAGTTTAGATAGACAGACACAGATAATTTAATTTTGGAGCACTTCCTAATTCTTCCTATTAAAACCAAGCTACAAGACTGAAAAAAAAGTACATATAAACTGAAAGCTATTTTATTTAGAAAAGGCGAGGGTTTTAATGGAGATCATTCTGACTATAATCAATGTATACATAAATAATAGAGATGGACTAATGAGACAATTACTCACTAGGAGAAAAATTGCTTTCTAATCTATCATTTACCTTTATTATCTCTATAGATTTTTATGAAATCATTTTCACAACCAACTATCTTATGTATGCCCAATTAGCAAATTTCTAGGATGAAATATACATATTAAGAAGAGATAATGAAAGTGGATATGAAGACATAAGTCAAACTGCACATCTTAGTGCAAAAATTCTTTTTCTGAAAGACTTCCACAAGGGTGACTTTTTCATATTGTCATTGCCTGAACTAAATTAACCGTTTTGATTTATTTAAATGTGTAATGCTATTAAGAAAATTGTTTTTTAAGTATCTCAATTCTTCGGATTGAAATAATTATCATTTTTATTGTGATGCTAAGACAGTAATTAGACCTGACACCAGAAGGCTGAATCTAGTGCAATGTTTTAATTTATTTGAAATCTGGGTAGGTAAATATGGGCTGATGTCAGCTCCTTCCTTTTTCTTTATGGAGCCCCTCAGTGCAGATCCTGGTGTCGTTCATTTTTTAAAGGGATGTACTGAACTAAGCCCAGTTTTCTGGGAATTATGTGAAATGGGTTAACTGAGGAACAGAACTGTGTTAACTGAGGAACAGATCACTGTGTGGTCTTTGTGATTAGGCACCAGTTTGTTCCGGAAGAGAGGTTTTTCATTGTATCCATAGAAGATGCAAAAGGGCGCCCTGCCTTGTCTTTATGGAAGCAGCATATCTGGTTGGCATCTGCATAGAAGCCACTTTTTGGGAAGGGCACGGAAAACAAGTCTGTTTCTGATGCTGAAGGTGGATCTGGGTAATGGACAGCTGAGTAAGTAAAGGTGAAATAAGGAAATCTTTCCTTCTCAGAAATGTGGTGAATCCTCCTCATGTTATTGAGGGAGCAAATAAATACTGACAGTAAATAAAGCAAACAGAAAAGGCCGCTCTGACAGAATTCAGACATCTTTTCACCTTCCATATCCAACCTTCCTTCAAAACCCATTAACTATATCTTATTAAAAAGTTTTACTCTACCCCATTTATTACTGTTGAGCCAACAAAAGTAGCCTACACCAAGCCTAAAAAATTTCCTGTAGGACTGACTCTTTCTCCTGATACTGTGAGAACAATGAAATAAATATGCCTAAGATCTCCATGGCTAATTTCATGTGCTGAAGAGAATTTTTAAAAGATGAGGAAATACTGGAGGAAATGATCCCAAAAGCATTAGAGAGATCAAAATTGGGTAATACTGTTCATTGTTTGGAACATATATTGAATGTTTTGAAATTAGCAGCAAAGGCGGTGTTAAAGAATGCCTACTCTCAGCATCACACTCTCAGCATCACACTGATCACTGACTCCAGCATCCTTTGCCCTGACCAAGACAGAGCTTTCAGGAATACTGGTAAGCAAGTCTGCTGCTGCACATCAGCAAATCAATATTGACTTTACACTGGTTAAGGAATTTCCACTCCGTTTCTCTCCGAGATATCATTTTCACTCTCTATATAAACTAACACATACAATCACCAGAGGTTGTTCATGCAGCATGAGTGAAAGACTACCAGAAATGACAAACTGCATCTGCCATATGAGCTAATCTTCACTGTTTCCAATTACTCCAAGACAGAAAAGGAACAAGTTCAAGTTAATCCCAGACTCAGGAGTACCATCAGTGAGGGGTTGTCAGTACAGCACATGCACAAACCAAATAGTTTTCCCTCAGAAATATTTCTCTAATTGTACCCATAAACAAAACCCCAAACAAAGTAAAAGTAACACAGATGACAAGATCAGCAGTGTTATTTCATTCAAGCTAGTATTCAGTTCTCACTGAACACAAATGCCAAGTAACTATCCACTATCAAATATTTATGTAATGGACCTTATAGAGGAAGCAGGATCTGGAAAAGAAATAATTGCTTTGATCTCTAGGATCTAAAAATAATCTATTCAGATGGCTGAAAGTGAAACACTTATGATATTAAAACAAAAGAAGAATTCAAACTCGGACATGGCATCTGTAGATTAAATAGCAGAATGCATGCCCAAAATTGTTACTCCAGACTGGGGGAGGAAAGCAAAGAGGAAGAGGTGACAAGTTATAGCAGTAAAGTAACTTGGATTGCAGTAAAACATACCTGGTGAAGGTATTCAGAGCAGCAGTGGAAGAAACAACTGTACTTTCCTCCCTCTCTGCCCTTCGGGAGCCAAGAAGCCTTTGGAGAGCCCAGAAGGCTTTTGCCTCTCAAGTATTCCCCAGAGGAAAGGCTGGGAGGTGAGGACTTCCAAATCCAGAAAGACCATGACATTGATATGAACAGAACATTTGTGAATATTCCTGTTTGAGGTAAAAGATCAAGCACTCCTTTTGTTTGCAGTGGACATTAGGTCGATACTTTTATCAAGGAGAGGTTGTTTTGTGGGCTGAGTTATAAGAGAAAGGTGAGAAGGGCAGCAGGGTCTGCAGTGCACAGGCACACCAGCGAGGCTCAGTAGGATGTCATGCTAGCCCTGGACTCTTCAGCACAGCCAGAGATCATAAAGAAAGGAGGAGAACAGTTATATCACAGAGTTTGTTGACAATAATTAGCCTGATATTACAACAAATCAAAATTGTTTACAGGCGTTCTAGAAGACTGCTGAGTGGAATCACTGAGGAATAAATCCTGGGTAACATGCTTTCAGAAAATATTTCTACAAATTCACAGAAGATTGCACTAACTATTCTCAAAAATGAAGGTGTCAGTATTCTGAGAATATCACAATGTGCTTCATGCACAAATATTTTGTCCCCAGATACCACTCAGTGGGAACTGTCAGCTACAACATGATGGGTCACTGTGTTGACTCTGTACACGCACTTCCATGCTCAGCTGCAGTGAGAGTAATCTACCAGAAACCTTCTCCCTTCAGGACAGCTGTACAATGAGACACTTTTGCACTCTGTCCACAGTATTTTCCCCCTTGAAACAGTATTTTTATGGGAAAATATTTCTTTCCTGAATACAAACACGTTTCAAAGATTTCCACATAAGCGACACTATCTCCCAGCTGTAGAGAGCTTATTTCCTCCCCTCTGTCTCAGCAGTGAACTATCTTTAGTAGCTTTGACACTGATACATAGAAGTGTGACCTTATTTGACAAAGATATTAAGTTTGATTCAGTGAAAGCTTAATTAAGAGGGCACTTGGATCAGTAAGATCATAGGAGCCTGACTTTTTTTTTTTTAAGATGGCAAGATTCCACTAAAAAGAATGAGAAATTCCCTTGTGTACATGCTAACTTAGAAAATTTCGCACACAGAATCAGCAAATGCATTAAATAGGGCACTAAATGTATTTAATTTTGGTCCTCTATTAGCAAGAACTTTTCTATTGATTACAATAAACCCCTAACATACAAACATTCAGTGAGATAATGCAAACCACCAGTGATTTTTTTAAGGTGACTGCAACTTTCAATTATGGACTTTAGCAGTGACCATTTACATGTGTACAGTAGTCACTATATGCTTGTATAAGTAGTCAAATAAAAATTTATCATCTTTTGCAAATGAAATGACCTATTAAAAAAGCAAATTTTGAGGATTTTATTCTCCTGTCCCCACTCTGGAAAAAATGTTGGCATAGCTCTTGCAGTCTCTGTGTTTTGAAACACCTTCAAGCCTTTTAGAGTGATATTTCAAGTTACTTTTTATAACATAAAGTATGAAATCAAGAATTAGGTTTTGTAGCAAACAAGACTACCCAGGAAATTTGAAATTCATGATCTCTCATGGGACTCACTGCTTTGAATCCAGCCAAACCAGTGATCACTGGAGTAATACTTCCATTGTGAGACTTTTCCATAGTTCATCACAAGTCATTCCCAGAAAGGTTTTACTTCCTATTTAATCCACCTTCACCCTTAAGTCTCATTTTATTACTTAGGCCAATTCAAGCAATGCCTCAAAATTCTCCCTCCTGCAGAACATTAGCTGGTTTTCTTTCTCTGCATGGTTCTGGAGATGCCATGGAAGACCTGCATGTGACACAGTTTGCCAGAGTCCAGTTGATTTTAGCAGAGATCCAACAGTTTGTATCAGTGGAATATTTGTTCCAACCTATATCCTCTATTTATGATCACCACTGAAGTCACACACTGGAAAAGAGATTTATTCCTCTAATCCATGACTTAGCGATAATATGAAACCACATCTAATCCTAAATTGCCTCAAGTGATATCTCCTGACCTATGTATTTTGTTGCATTTCAAGTTGTAAGTCAATCTTTTAATTTTTTTTCTACTTTTTTTTTAAAGGATGGAAATGAAGAAAGATAAATTTTTCCTTGCAGCCCATCATAATACAGTACCAACCACACTTAATATTAACAAGTTGTTTTAACTCTTGCGGTGAATCATTAACCTTCAGCTGGATCCAAGAAGTGTCCTTATTACATGAAAAATCCAGTATTTCATTATATGTATCTTGTAACTGAAGAAAAACTAAGGATAACTGAAAGAGGAGTAAAAGAGAGGGAGGAATAACAGCATTAGAAAACTGTCATAAATGCCTTTACGAATAATAAATAAATTCAGGGAGTGTTAGGGATTAAAGACTAAGTTTCAAACTGAATTTTCCTTTCTCTTTAACCTATCCTCCCTCTCTTTCCCTACTTTCACAGAATCTGAATAGTGAAGCGAGAACAAATTAAGCATTTTTACTTAATTAAGCAAGGAGATTTCAAATTCATTTTATAACAGTATGGCCTTTATGGAAGCCAAGTAAAACACAGTCTTAATAATCTCCATTTTGTCTACTTTTCACTGAAAAGAAAAATTAGTAATTATGGTGACTGATATGGTGTCTGAATAGGAGAATTTTATAAAAGCATCGTCCTGATGCAATTAACCTTTGATAGGGTGTTTTGGGTGCTTGGACCACTCTCATATTTTGTACTTTGTAATGCGAGTTACAATAACTGAAGACACATTTCAGTTCCAAATTCGAGTCCCTCCCACCTTCCACTGCCTTTTTGGAGCTGTGACTTCAGCAGTCCAAAATTAAACCTTGAAGAAACACCAAAACTGGTGAAAAAAGTTGGGTCCAGCTGCTAAGCTGAAGGGATAAAAATATCAGGTGAAACAAGGCAGAACAAGTTCTGAGTAAATTTTAAGAGATCAAGCACACATGCATTGGGCTGGAACATTGGCTGATGTTGACATTGACTACAAGGAACTCTACAATACACGAATCAGAAATATTTTTAAAATAAGAAAGCACAACAAATCCTTTCAATTTAGCCAATGCTCTTTACCATCTATTAAAGTAATTAGTCATATTCTTCCGTTATAAAAACGGTATTGAAAGATTTTATATTCTAGAGATGAAATTCTCACGTAGAGGAGCATATTAATACTCCAAAGAGACACCAGGGCAGATTTTATGAGGCCATTAAAGGATGGCTTGTGCAGCTGAAGGCAGCTGGCAGGACTTACAGAGTGGGTATTAACAGCCCGTAAACCACACCCTGGCCTCTCTGGTGCCTTTGGGAATTGGAGATAAAAGAGTTATCACTAGATGAGATCATGCAAAGTCCTGCATCACTCCTTTACAGACACACATGTTAGTTCTGAGAAGAAAACCCTTGGAAAAGAGTGGGTGTTTTTTGTTCCGGGGTCTTGCTTAGTCGTTTAGGTTTTTTGGGTGGTTTTTTTGTTTGTTTGGGTGGGGGTTTTTTTGGTTTTTGTTTTTTTTTTTAATTTATTAAATTGATTTAAAGAAACCCAAAGCACTCCAACACATCAAATTACACATGCCACCTTCTCCTACAGCAATGCAACACAAAGGGCCTGCCTGCATTAGCAATTCCTGGGAATGTGACAGACTAGAAAAAAGGGCAGGAGGAATAAGAAGAGTCAGTGCTTTTAATCTAAATTTTTTTGAAAAATTACACAAGATGACTTGAAGGCATTTTGCTTCTCTTTCAGTTTGTGTCCCTGTCTTGATGGCAGCCCCCCTCTCCTCCACAAGAGACCACCTCTTTGTTCAGTCTGAGGGACTACTAGCTGACAGGGTAAGATTTCTTTTCACTACCCCCAACCAAAACATGTTCTTGTCAGAGCTGCTAAACTTCAGGCAATGAAATGTCCATGGGAAAGTTGCTTGGGGCATTGCTTTCATTCGGATTGAATCTCTCTTCCAAGCAAGGCAGCCATAAGAGAAACCAGGCATTGACATTCTGCTCCGGATGATTGCCAAAATAGCTCCCCTACCTCATGTAATCCACGTCATTGGTAGGTTTCTCTTTGCAACGTAACAGGCTGCAGAAATGATTGTTGAACACTTAAAACCAAAAAATACCACCCCAAACCTGCTAGTCAGCGCTTTTCTGTTTAGGAATATAACACATAACACATTCTTCTCTTTCTCATTTTATGGCTGCCATTTTCCAGGCTTCTACCCAGTATATTCTCTGCTTGGACTCTGATGGTTGTATGAAAGCGATTCAAAAATAATACTATATTTCTAGTATCTTTATAAGCTATGTGCTAACATGCTTTATACCAGATGGCACTCTCAGGTATTACCCTTTTTTTTCCCCTCAGTATTATATGCTTTAACATAAAAACATAACATTGTAAAACTGATCCAATCTTGTCACTGTAATACAACTGGAGAGCATCTAATCATCTTCAGCCACAGATGGAAAAGTCTATTTTTGTTGTTGTTGTCAAGGTTATGTGATTGTCTGGTAACACCGAAGTGTCCAAATTAATAGAAAGGCTACAGAATGATTTAATCTGAGAGCAGATGCCTCCTATAATGCAAGTTGCCTATAACAATTTTTCAAGACAGCATCTGAGTGGGAAGGTAATGTCTGATGATTAGTACTCTCACATTCAAAAAGGGCAGGATCTGGAAACCTAATGCGGATGTACTTGTCAATTAATTGATGTTACTTACTGCAACAATACAAGCTTTTACAATGCCTTAGAACTAATTCAAAGAGGTGGTCCTGCAAATTTAGTGCTAGCTGAAAACTTTCCTCTAAGAGTACCTTGGAAAAATAAAGTTAGACAACTGGAGAAAGCTTCTGAAATTTTTAGACACTTACTGGCTTGAAAAAAATAGTGTCGCACTCATATTATTTCTGTTGGTTCAAGTTTTAGTGAGTTCTTATCACAGGAGTAAAAAAGCCAAAAACAACTTGTCCCCTTTCTGCCTTCTGCTTTCTCACTAGGTAAAACATGGGGTCAAAAGTGTCAGTGCTGGCTGTCCAACAATGGTGGTTCTGCACTTACAGGGTTTGGAAGCTGTCAGCTTTATTGAAAGGAGAGCATTTCTTTCTCATTTTACGTTTGACTCTAGCTGTTGACTGGAGAACAAGAAATCGCAGCACAACTTGTGCTGGTGGTCTGTGAGGAGCAGACAGGGTGGGAAGCACCACAGCTTTTTACCCCCCTGCTGTTTCTTTTCACCATACCCCTATAAAGCTGCTCTTTCCTGGTGTTACTCCACTCAAAACATTGCAATTTGTAGCAAAGACGATGCATGCACAGCCACCTGATCTAACTGAAATGACTCCTGGGGGGATGATCAAAAGGAGGTGAGGAGTCTCAAACATTGGAAATAAATCTGTTTTCAGCCAGCTGCTGTTGCACTTCGGTAAATCATCTCTGTGGTTTTGTTCTGAAATGCTTCATCTCAGTGCCACTATTACCTGGTTTGTTTTTTTTTGTTTTTTTTTTCAGTATTATGCAGTTTTTAAGGGACACATTAAGTGCTGTGTTTGTTTTACTTGTATGCAAGAATGAATACTGCCTTCAAGACCACCGATGTGTCTGGTGGAGCCTTTCAATCCTAAAATGTTTTTCTGTAGATCCAGTCAAATTCCACTCTCCCAAAGAGAGCTGCATTATTTCAAATACACTTCATGATTCCTGTGTTAATGAGACTAAGAAAGACTGAGGAACATGAGAGGCGAAGCGAAATGAGACTAACAGACAATAACACTTAGCAAGGATCATCTTGGAAATAATTGTTACCAAGCACAACAACATCTGGAAACTTCACAGTATCAAAAGCAAAGTCAACACATTAAACACATTGGAAGCCTATTTACAGGTATTGCACATAAACAGACACAGGAGAGCAAACAGAGCAGCAGCAGCAGAGATGTCTCTGCAGCAGGATTGCAGCCCTGAGCCCTGTTTCAGAGGAGAAGGGAAACAGGGGGTGTGATTTTTAGGTCCTTGTCAGTTTGTTATGTGCCATTTTGTGCTGAGCCACAGCACAGGTGACCTGCATGCAGCCTTCCCAAGCTGTAGCTGATAATCGCCAGCATCTTGGTTATCTGGGGGAAGCAAAAGAAGATTCCTGGCTGGGAAACACCTAATTGTCCACTCAGGTATGTAAAATTAACTAATTATATAAACTTACATTACATTCAGAGTCATACCGTCTTTCCTTCTGTTACATTTGTTAAAGAAATCTTTTACCTGGTTTCTTCAAAACCAAGTGTTTGAGTACAATATTAATCTTTACCTCATTTCCATTGGCAAGTCTCTATTTCTTTAAGGCATTTGTGCAAAATAAGGCTTTAAACAAAGCTAAAAACCTAAAAAAATTTTGGATTAATTATTAATAACCATGCAAAATGTAAGGTAATGTGACAGTCCAAGCAAGACTGCATGTTAGGCCATGCTAAACAAGCACAAAGATTTCAGTCAGACAATTTCAGGTTTTTCAACTTTAAGTCTGCTTCCTATTAGAATTCAGAATAAACAGAATGACAAAAGTAGGAAAGTGTGTTAAATAGATGTGCAAAATGCATGACAGATGACTCTGATGTGGTAAATAAAATATAATATCCTCAATTGCTACAGATTACTCATTCCATGAATATGAAATACAAAATAAGAGCGGTGAATAAAACAGCAAAAAAATCCCTTTTCAGAATGATATGCCTTTTATAAAATAAGCATTAAAGGTGTGGGCAGGAAGGAAGAGGTTTATGTTGCAACAGGAGCCTCTAAAGAAGAGCAGATTCAACACGTGGCTCTGAACTGATCATTTTATTGCTGCTTCTTGTCTGGTGCAGCAGCCAGTTCAGGGAAATCCCAGAACTGTCTGGGCTGGCAGGGACCTGTGGGGCAGCTCACCCAAACCAAGGCAGGCACAGCCAGAGCAGGCTGCTCAGGCTCTGCTCAGCCATGTCCTGAATGCCTCCAAGGACAGAGAGTCCACAGATTGGCTGGGCAGCCTTGGTGGAGGACACAAGGAGGAACAAGGGGTAGGAAGGGAGGAGGGAAGAAGAAAGAAAAAAAAGGGAGAATGAAAAAGCATCCAAATAATTTCTCAGGGCTAGAGTGGCTTGTTTTATGCAGTTGTAACCTGATAACTTTGCCTGAGAGAGGACAAACCAACTTTACATAGACTGATGTACAGTTTTCTTTGCTTTCATATTCCTTTTGTATAAGGGTTGCAATATCTTATACTTACCTTCACCTACCTGTGCTACAACTCATTTTGTGGCTCACAAACCACCTGGCACTTTGTTTCCTTGGTGATTTTTTAAATTGGGGCATCAAAACAGACTTATCCTGCTCAGTATTTTGTACTAAGTCTAACAGGGTGATCCTTCACCATGGCTGAGGAACCACTCAGGGAGCTCTTTACTTCTGGAAGCAGCAGGTATTGAAGAAAATCTTCCAGAGATTAAAAATGGCAAGGTAGGTTCTCTGTCACTGAAGTGGCCCAGAAGAAACCTTGCATCATCATGCCTTACTGATCTCCTTTTTATATTAAATTGACAAAATGACACAAAGCCACAGTAGGAAGTACAAAAACATAAAGATTTGAAGTCAAGCAAGATGAAAGTGACTAGGATAATAAACAAGGGAAACCCAAAACAGTTACAGGTATGAAGTAAAACTGCAGAGAAAGCAGAGAAGGTACTTGGCATTGTAGTCCAGTCTGCAGTCACTCAGTACCTCCTGCTCATGCAGGCAAGGCAGCAAACTGAAATGCATACCAGATCTGTACTAACTAGTACCAGACATTAAAGCAGACCTGCCCAGGAAATAAAAACAAACACAAACTCACCATATGTAGTCTTTTTAACCTGGGCTAGCTGCAGACAAAAACTGACATTAAATCCAACGTCTTGGTTTCTGCCGTCAGGGTTTATAATGGACACAGGCCCCAGTACAAAATCATCCAAGGCAGTAGGAAGAACACTGTGATAATCAGTTAACATAGTCCAGCACTATGATTTCCTCCACAATAAAGCCAAGGTTTATCTTTTGGCAGAGATATAAATCTGAGGAGACTGGGGGCCAAATCCATGAAATAAACTCCCTCATTGAATGAGAAGATCATTGTCCACAAAGGCTCTTTCTTGGCCATGTTTTCTCTGACAAATATAAGCAAGGAGACACAGAGCAGTTCTAAAGTCTAAACCAAGACACTTTGCTGCACACACTCTCACTGTGGGAAAGGAGTAAGAGAGCAAACAGTGCCAGATGTTGGACACACTTGGAAAGTCCTCAGATACTGTGGTGATGAATGACTGTAGCCACCTCTCTAGGACGCAGGAGACTGGTTATTGCCTGAAGCACCAGATACCGTTCCCCTTTGGTAAAGCTTGTGTACTGCACTATCATACCAATGAAGTTACAATAGGGGCATTGTTTACAAAATAATTTTCAAAAAGCTATGAGATAAAAGATTATTCAGCGTACCAGCGAGAGCATTATTTTGCACAGTTTATAAAATGCATAATTGTGCTAACATACCTAATTGTCAAGCCACTCTTTTGGCAAGCTAATATGCGAGTGGGTGCCAAACAGCAGGGAATACAAAATGGAGTGAGAAAACAGTTGAGATTTGATGGTATTCTGCCTCCCATCAAAAGTGTTCTTCCATGAAAATATATAATACACATATGAGCAGGCATTGTAACTAAGACACTGAGAAGCATTCATAAATCTATTTTTAATACTGTTTCTTATTTTTCTGGAGTTACTATTGCAAAAAAAAAATAGAATATCAGGATTTGTTTAGCAGTGTTTCTTCATAATTGAGCCAGATTTAGGAAACATGGATTCAAAAAACCTCAGAGGTTCTTCTAAATCTTAATCCAAGACTGTTCCTGCATTATTTCTGATTTACATGATGTATATATGCATGTTTGGTGTTGTGCCTTTATTCTTGCACGTACAGAGGTGAGTGACAGAGATGAGAATCTCTGCCTTTGTCAGAAGTAAAGCCAAGCCATCTGGATAGTCATATATTAGGGCAGCCTATTATTTCAAAAGGAGTTGTCTATGCTTTTTAAAACACCTTACTGGAAACTTCAGGCTGGGTTTCTAGTCCTGCTTTTTACTCTACCTCACTAACAGACTCCTCTCTAGTCCTTTCTATTCTTCTCCCCTTTGGCTCTTTCAATCACCCTCATTACACCTACACTGGTAATCCGATCCCCAACACCCATCAAAAAAATCCAGGCAGTACCTGGGAGAGGAACAACTCCCTTCTGCCAGAACCGCTCCAAAGGATATGGTAACCTTTAGACAGTGTGGCTGGTCACAGGCTGCTTCAAACCTGTGTGTTCTCCACCTTACCCATTAAGCTGGATTTTGATGTCAAGCCTCTTGACCCCCACTCCAAATGTAACTGATGGTCTGAAGCCCCACATAAATTTTGCAGATATTTAGCAAAAATGCTACTGGCATACACGAGTTGCTGAAGGCCAAGATGTACAGTTGTGTGGGGATGCCTATATTGTAGGCATAAAAAAGCAGAAAGGTTTTGGAGACAGCAGGTAGGACTCATGAATCACACATGCCACGACTTCTGGGTCTTGTAAACCCCTGGTAGCACAAAAATGGAGTCGCGGGGAGGAGGATGAGTGAACACGTGCATTTCCAGTCTCCACCTCTCCATCAGAGATTATGGTACTCAGACAGACATTTACAAATCTAGTCGACTCAGCCAAGGCTAAAAGTTTTCCCCATGTGCTGTACATGTGCAGCATGTATGTGTGTTTGCACACATGTGAGTGAGCAGATACAAGGAGGGAGGACAAGAATGCCACTCTTCTCCTCTGTGTGTGTCCTCTACCTCGTTTCTGGTCCCCCAGAGCAACCTCCACTGCAGCAGTGTGGCTGTAAAATGCTGTGCCAAGCCAAGTTCTCCTAACTGCCCAAATATTCTAGTTCTGTGCCAAAGACTCCCAGACAGGGAAACAGCTCGCACCTATTTCAGCATTCTGCTTCCACAAAAATGCCAGTTCACCTATTTCCAAAATTTGGAATTCATTACTTGCTAAACACCCTGGTTTTTATTATTATATGGCCACTGATAACAGTAATTTGTTTATAATTCTGGAGGAAAAAAAATCTCTGTTTCTTCCTTTAATCCTTTCACCTTCCACAAATCTAATAAATTTCCTATCTTTCTGCCCAAAATTCTGCTAAAACATACTGACTAGCAATCAGAAATATATGTTTTACTTCTCTAACTTTCCAGAGATTATGTTTTCAAAGATCTCTATTGAAGCACCAGAGAGGAACCGTATTAATGTTATGCTTGCATTCTTTGCAGCATTTTACAGGCGTATAGGCAAGTATCCACAGAATTCATTTCTACCAAAAAATACAATCTTACATACAGAATTGCTGCCATTAGTAAATGTTGGTTTACTAGGGAAAGGGTAAAGAAGCTGTGAAATATTGGAGTTTAGTGATGTAGTTCATCATTGCTTGGGCTGGATCAGTTAGGAATAGGCTGGTTTCTCTTTCATCTCCCAGCACTTGTAATTTGAATGGGTCTTATTAATTACTTATTTACATATGTACAAAAACCTCTTAATTCTGCAAAACCACTGCACATATTTTACCTGTAACTGGTAGTCAGTGTTACATCAGTTTCTCTTTATGAGGTTTGAGTGCCAGCAGTGCTGTAAAACAGACCATGTCTCCCAATTTCTTTGGGCTCTTTTAGGAAGTTTGGGTGGAGGGATTTACTAGTTCAGTCCTCCTAGTGCTCATGTAGTAATGCCAGGCTTGCTCAAGTATAATCTTTAAAAGGTTTGAAGTGCTTGTATGTTCATCACTTAAGTAAAGTGTTTAGAATCCATTATTTTGGAATTAAATTATAGCTACATTACCAACAGCTTTATTTTTGAAGAAGCTACCAAATTCATGAAAGCAGAAAAACAACCTTCCTCCAATCCAGTTAACAGCTAAATGAACATATTCTGTCATAAAATATTTTACTTCTATTTATAACTCGTGTAAAGAAGTGAAGCCAATCAGAGTACAGGACAGATTTGTCCAGAAGTATCTCTTTTCTTTTTTTTTTTAACGAGCATAATAACCATGCTATGAGATATAAACAATCATACCAAATGTTCCACTGGCAACCTGTATGAATGCATCCCATCAGTCAGCTACTCCGGAGCCGTTCGGTTTGATCTCTGCCCAAGCCCGTACAGCATCCCAGTAACTGACTCTGCCTCCTAGAAAGTAATCCTGAGTCCTGAATAATCACCTCTGAGCCCTGTTAGTGGAAGGGTTGAGTTAAGCGCAGCTTCAATTGCCAGCGCAAAAGGAAATCCCCAGAAAAGCTGCTAAGCCAGCGGCGGGGCCCTTCAGGCAGAGGAAAGCCTCACGAACCCACTCCAGTGCCTGCATGAGCGCTCTCGCCACTGGAGTATTGCACAAAAGGAAAACCACTGCTCAACCTGACTCCTCTTCAGTGGAGAGAAAAAGCTGCCAGTTCACATTGGGATTGGGTTTGATCTCACTGGCCTACCAAAGGTGTGTGCTCCGAGAGTGCCTTCTGGACCTACGAATCCTTAAGAGGCTTAGAAACAAACATATCTTTTGGGGGAGATTATAACTCAAGCAGACACAAAGACCAGAGAGACTGGTCTAAAAAGAAGGTGTCTGCTCCAGGAGTTTAAGATCCTACAGACTCAGGTGTAGTAAGTGAGCAGGATTGTGCTGTCCTAACTCACCTACTTTTCACCAGAGTCCTTTCTTTCTACTTTTCCATAATAATCTTTAAAGACACAGCTTTGACTGTTTACAAGTGTAAAATGAACGCAGGTTTCTAACACAACAGAAAAAAAGGCTGTTTTGATCATCATCAACAAAAGATAATTCCCACGGTGCAGTTTAGCAGCTGACTACAATCTTTAGGTTTACTATTTTTGAATTGAAGAAAAGATACCAATAATTATTCACACTTTCACCAGCATGGAAAAATAAAGCTTTTAAGAGAATCACCCCTCAAATCCTTACCACCACACATGCAAGAGCTGTTATTTTTATTAGAGTTAGTATATTTATTAAAATAGCAGTATCTCCACATTTCTAACTGTACATTTGTAATTGGGGAACATTTTGTTTATTTCAACCAATACTCCTCAAGCTCTCTTATTGCACAAATTGATATGCTCTTTTCATAGACTTATTTAGTACAAAAACTGATCATATCACCCAAAAATAATTGTCATCATACAAAACTGTATTCTAGTAGTCCTTAATTATTTTAAACCAAGTTCAGAGTTGTACCTCACTATTGCAAGTGTGTAAATCTGCTTTAGGCACAAGAGTTAAAAATTCCCTGTGCTAGAGGGATTGCACTGGAGGGCTTTAGTGACCAAAGCAGTGGCATCCTCTGGCTCAGCTGACCTTTGAAGATCCCTCCATGTTGTTACTATGAGGACAGTCCAGCCACCTCTTCAGGAATAAAACTTCCTTTGGCAGCAGCATAGCTAGGCTCTAGATATTTCATTTTGAAAACTGTAGCTCTGTTACAACTAAGAACATTAAAAGATGCTCCAGCAAAAGCAGTTCCTAAGCCTTAAGTTAAATCATAATTAGGAGAGAACAGAGAGCTGGACTAAATGCTTTGGAAAGAATTTAAATAATGAGGTTTGTAAATTTGTTAGAAAAGTTACTGTTTCACTAATAAGAGGATCCTCCCTGAAGACGACTGATTTTGAAGCAAGAGGTTTACATAAATGTGTCTCCATTCAGTGATGTGAAAACAGCACAACACCCTCAGCTCTTCCCCTGGTGTACACTATCCACTGTAGTGCAATACCTTGGCAAGCCTCCATCCTGTAGCCTGTTACTCTAAAGTTACCTGAAGGTAACAGGGCATGCTTCTGTTGAAACATAGACAGCTTTGCTCCCATGAACAGTAATAGCCAGGAAAACCCCGGGGCAGGAGGAAACCCCATACCTGCATCCCAGGAGTGTGGAGAAAAATCACCTGTATTTATAGGGGATCTTTTTTCCTTTTTCTTTAGCCAACCAAGTCTTACACTCTTCGGAACTTCATTTTTCAAAACACCAGCTTTCTTCTCCCCCTGAGCAGGAAAGAATTGTTCATCATTTTACAGGACCTTCTTCTAAGCAAAGTCAGTGCTGAATTGTGCTGAAGGTGACACCTGTAGAAGTGGTGTGACTATGCATGATTCCCGATGAATTGCTTTCTTTCAGGGTGAGCTGAAAGCCAGGCTTTCGAACTGAGTTTCCAGCCATTTGCACACTCTCAGGCTCTAAATTGCACAATTTTGCTGCTTTTGACTTAGAAATGGAACAGCAACAGCAAGGCAGACACCTCCATCGCAGGGTCACCTGTCACCCAGCACACCACCGTAGCTCTTTTTGATATCACGCTATGAGTGTGAGGGGGCTCTGTAAATAAAGTCTGACAAGTGGGGGTGGAAGGGGAAAGTCCACCCAACATGTATTGACAGTTTCTGCTAATTTCCCCTTTTTGTCAGCAAGTTTTGCAATATATAGTCCTGAAGTAGACAAAGAAATTTTGTTGATGATTTCTACACATAACTCCAATCATTTTGCTTTAAATTGATCTTACCAGCTTATTAATTTGGTTATTTAAAATTTCTAAACCCACTGTATTTCTCAAGTTAAAAATTGGGACCTATGGTAGGTATTAAAAATGGATCACAGGCTTTGAAAGGGATGCTCCAATGGCACTGAAAAAAACAGGATGGACTTTGAGGAAAATAAAAGACTTCTACATTTGATTACAAAAGCTTTGATGACATCAAAACTCTTTCCTATCCTCATGCCATTTTTTTTTTGCCTATCCCTCTGTATTTACAATATTTATCATGTGTGAAACATTTTTATCACAATAATTATAAAAACTGTTTTTGTACTGATCTTTTGCAATTCAATACTTAAGATTTTGGGGGGGTTTTTTTGTTTGTTTGCTTGGGGTTTTCTTCTTTTTAAAAGTAGAGGATAAGAAAAAAATAGAAAAAATCTCCTTGATTTGCTTGGTAAGCATTGAATCTCATATATACATGATACATTTTTACAATTTAGAATAAGGTGTTTGGTATAAAAACACCCTGAAGGAAAGTAAATAATTGTTCTCTCTGAGAACACAGAAACCATTTGTAAAATCATCCCTCTTGTATGCAACAGAAATGACTGACATATCATCAGAATAAACCAATATATAGATGAAAAAAATCTTCCTCTGGAGATCAACCAGAAGCAAGTACATTAAAAACCTCCTTTTTTCTCTTTTTTTTTGAAATAAACTCTTTTTTTATTCCAATGGTTGCTTAATATTAAAATGTAAAAGAAATTCACTTAAGAGGAACCAGAAATAATAGCTACTTTCCATCTGGCCACATTAATCTTTCATTCTCGTCTCCTCAGTAGCAGAGGAAGAGAGGAAAATCCCTTTTGTTTTACCCTGTGGATGATGTTTTATTGGTGCACCCTGAGGAGACGCACATTTAAACACTCACAGGGTCTCCCTTTCCAATCAAAGTCCTTTAACTCCTGTGCTGTTCCAAGCAGGTGAGGTCCCTACCATGACTTCACAACAAAATTGCATAAGAAATCAGGTTATCAGGTCTGTGATGGCCACATTTTGAACACAGTCATCAGCTGGGGTGTCCCGGTGAGACCCAGGTGTTACCCTGACCCTTTCCAAATTCTATCACAGTTTTTGATATTCCATATGCACAACTGTGGAGATGTCTCTTTCAGTGATGTATTTAAGCATGTAGAGTCATCTTGGCTATTTTCTGAAAGAAGGTTTTGGGGCATTTCTGATTGATTGGCTGGAGTGAGTTGCAGGGGTGGTGGCAAGATTTTGGTATATCATCATCATCATCATCATCATCATCATCATCATCATCATCATCATCCCTATTCTTTTCTCATCAGGAAATCTACCTATATTTGTTTTATTTTTCAGCTCATTTGGAAGCACTTTCTGAAGCTGAAGTCTGGATTGCTTTTCTGGGACTTCACTGGCTACGGTGTACTACAGGAATATCCAGAAGCACAGACCCACATAGCCTATACCACATTGTCTATAGGTCCCCCAGAGTAAAAGGAGGCCAGAGCCATGCTGGCAGCAAGCATAAAACGAGCAAACTTTTCTGTAAGACACAACTGTGAGTTAAGGGGTTCAGATATTTTGGTAAGAGTACCATTACACCAGGTAAACCTGCATTCAATTCTCTAAATGAGAGTGATGACAGAACATAGAGCACCAGGTATAAGAGAGATTGAACACACACACCTCAACATATGTAGCTACTAGTTGCTCTAAAAAAAAGAATAACAATAAAGAAATATTTGAGCTGATAATTTTGGTGAAAGCTTCAGAAGGCAATGAACTGATAATTAAGGAAAAGTTACGTGTGAAACAGTCCCCACCTTACTTCCAAGCCTAACAACATGGGGTACGCAACTACTGTGATGCAGAGGGCAGAATGGACACACGTCCCCTCTGCAAACACTTTTCCAATGGCTGAAACACGTCCAACACAGTCTGAAGTCAGAGCCTAAACTATGGCCCTTGATTAAAACCTCAGAGTTTTAATCCACCTCCCAGATCCATGTATTTTTGCATCTGCTCTGGTCTCCCTTAATTGTACTATTTTATATATACAGTAAAGTTGCACACTGTGAAAAGCATCCATTAATTATATTCACAGCACATCAGAAAACTTGGTGAAAGTCACACCTACACACAGCATGGCATATTTTTAAAAAAAAAAAAAAGATGAGGAGGACCGAGTTTCACATACATTTGGTGAAGGTTTCCTGACAGCTTGGGGGAACACTCCCGAAACAGCTCTCGCGCGGGGTGCTTTCGACTCGCGCGCAAGTCACAGGGGCTGAGAGACCCCTCACAACAGTGCCAAGAACAACACACCCGAAAGTATGAAATCAATTTTTTTTTCAGGGATAATTACCAGAAGAAACTGGAGTTTAGAGTTTCTCTGTGGAGCCTTTTAGATACAAACTTTGATGTCAACTTTTTATCTCACTGAATAATGTCGCTGTTAAGCAGACAGAGCCTTTGCTACAGCGATAGGAAAGATCTGGACCTAAATATCGTTTCAACAAGGCTACAGAATTTTGTTAACAACAGTCACTCACTAATATATGAATTTGATAAATTTTCTATAACCCAAAATAAACATATTAAATTCAGACTGATTTAATGGCAAATTTCGTATGAGATACACTATTTTTAATACATGGAGCAAAAGCAAGAAAAGACAGCAAGAGCAATACCCAGTGACAAAATCCTTCCACAAATATGTTTAGAAATACTCAGAGCTAAATTACCAAGATACTAGAACTTAAAACCTGACAAAACTGAGAATTCTTAAGAAATGTTGGGTTATTTTGTATACACTAACATAGAGCACATCCTTTCTTCAAAATGCCTACCTGCAAATGTTTCATCAGATTCCACTTGGACAACAAAAAGTTCCACAAGTTCTTCGTGTTTGCAAGGATAATAACAGTTAACAGCAAATTTAACATGCAATCCTTAAACTGAGATAGAAAAAAGATAACTTCATTCAGAAGGGGTCAAAGAATAAAGGCTGCAAGTTTATATTTCATCTATAAGACATTCCTCACTGAGAACTTTTTAAGAAAAAACTAAAAACCAATTGTTAACCAAATCCATAAGTGAGATTTAAATCTGTGCCTGGAACTCATCTGTGACTTTTTAGTACAGTTTCTGTGGTTTTAATGAGATCCCATTTAAGTAACTGATTAAAAAGTAAACAGGAGGAAGTAGTGTTAGGTACTCTTAGCTTTGTAATGTGGTCCAAAATTCTTGAGGCAGATCCTTGCAGCAGAGGCTCAGGAGATAGCTCATTTGATCACCTTTCTGTTGGGTTTAGGTGGGTTGCCATGGGGAGGTGATGCAAAAGCCACATCCTCATCCTCGTTGAAATAGTGATTAGTCAACTTTAAAACATCTAACTGTCAGGTAAAGTACTAGTGCTTTGCAACTGCATCAAATCCTTCATCAACAAAGCCTCAGGCAGGTAAATGAACACATTAGGCTTATTAGAGAGTGAAATTGTTTCTGGAGACGCTCAGTGCAAACTAAACCAAAGACTGTGTGGGGCACTGAGTACCATATTTCCTGATACCTTCAATGCCTTGTAAGCATTTCATACTCAAAAACCTGGTCATGCATTGAGCACCCCAAGTAACTCAAACTGCAAATTCTTAAGGAATCAATGCCAGAATTAATTGTTACCTATGTCTGCAAGAGCCCAAAAGAACAGAGAGCTGTTTTCAAATGTGCTTGTATGTGAAAGACTGATATTTTTTGCATTTCCCTAATATTTTTTTAATCTCATCTAGAGGAATAAAGCCCAGAAGTTATAGGGAAAAAATCTTCCTTAAGATTTTTTATTTTTAAACTTAGTAAAGTTCCACCAGAATATGTGGGAGGTAAAAGAAAAAAAACAACAACAACAAAAAAAAACCCACCCTGAGAAGTTCTTGCTTTATTTTCCAAATATTTCTTATAAAATAAGCTGTAGCATATGCTAGGTACTTAAATAGCCAAAAATCAAAAGCACTTCTCACTTATCTTTCTCAAAATGCTGGTCACTGCCTAGGTCTTCATTTCCATTTGTGCAACAAGCCTGAGTGCCAATATAAAAAGTAGTACCATATGTCAAAATAAAGCTTTAGAATAAGGGGAGTGGAGGGGGATATCCTTCATTAATTTCAATTGAGCAGAGACTGGTTTTTTTGGATAATTATGAACATATCTTACTTGGCCAACAAAAAGAAGGAGAAACATCTCAAGTAAATTCTTGAAGCCAGTGGTGATTTTTAATTGACTCTGAAACTCTGGTAAACTCTGGCACCAACAAACAGCGTATCCAAAAAGAAGTGAAGCACAAAGGGGTGCTTACCTTCTCAGAATCCTTATTAAAATAAAAAAAAGAAACAGCAGCACATGAGGCATGGGCAGTGCTCACGACTGACACTGTGCTGACAGTTCCTGCCACCCCAACAGCCTGTCTGCAGCGTCTTCTCCTCCTGCCATTCCGTGCCTGCCCAGAGCCACCATCCCCACCCTGGCACTCCTGGCACTCGCTGTCTGTGAGATTCTCTTGAAATGCAATAGTGCAAACTCATTGATGCCCATTTCACCCATCCCTGGTATCCTACCAATGCCTGCTATCATCTGGAAACAGCTCCGTTTATAGATGAAGAGCCTTGATCGGGTTGGTACATCTGTTACCATTTTACTTGCAAGCACAAATGTGCACTTTTAAAAGTGTATTTAAATATCACACTCCAGCTCCTCTTTTCCCTTTCTGGAAGCACACAAAGCTCCTTTTCTTCATCTACACAGTTTCAACTACTGGGGCTTTTTTTTCCCCACTTACTTTTACATACACACACTCCCCACGAAGGACTGGCAGTGTCTGTAGTTTAATAGTGTTCGAAGCCAACTTTACATTTAGAATATGTACTGAGACGCCTTTTCTTTTTCCTACCAGAGGTAACTTGAAATAGAGGAAAGAACAATATAATTTCATAAAAATCAAAAGAAATTATCCTACTGACCTCAGCTCGTGCAGTATTGGCCAATAGGGATAGATCTCTCTGCTGCAGAGCAGCCCCAAGACCCAGCACATGTGCTGGTCATTTCTCAGCTCATTGCCAGGACACACCCTGGACAGGCACCAGCTCTCCTTTTCCGGACGGGCAACCACATGTGAATGATGGAAAGAAACAAGAGATCCTTTGTTTAAAATGACCAGTGTATGAGGGCACAGACTTCTCCATGGCTTGCATCTCCCCTGAAGCCTTGGCACCTTGGACTCCCCAACATGACATTCATCATGTCACTGTACCATTGCTGCTCTGCACACACAACCCATCCAGAAAAACAACAAAGAGGCACAGTTCATCTCAGCTGAGCTTCTGCAGAGGTGACTGTCTGATTAGCTTTGTTTCTGTGTGAAGTATCATTATATTAAACTCTAAGCCTTACAAAAATCTATTCTTATTTCATATTGTAATCTTATTAACATCTCTAAATTTCAATGATACCTAAGAAAACCCAACAGTTACAGGAATGACATGGGCCTAAAGAATAATTTTTGTCTTTTAACATTGTCTTTATTGTCTCTTAATGTTACCTTAGTTGTTCTATGCCTGTGAAAACCACCTGAAATCAGTCTTAATGGCTATTCAGTCCTTTTCAGACATAGCAAGAATTCAAGATGTTTGTATTTCTCTGAGCGCTTAACTGTGATATGTCTACCTGCAAGAACAATGTGTTGGGATAAAATTTGTTTCTTTCATTTTACCTTCTAATATGCCCTCATCATGTAAGTTCTCAGATTTTACTTCCCTTGAACAAGAAGTATATGCCATCACATACTTTTTATTTTCACCTGTTCACTATTTTGGTACCAATAGTGAATAATTGCATCATACATCTTCTGTTTCTCTTTATATTTACAACATCAATAGACTAGAAAGACCAGTAGCATCCACATCTCTGCAAAATGAATGTGTACACTGGTATAAAGAGAACGCTTCAGCTGTTTAACTTCACTGTTCTACTGTTTGTTCTCAAATGTTGACAGCTTTATTTAGTTCTAACCATTTTTATTGACAAAGGGATCAGAAGAATAATATCTTCCAGGGGAATAAGCATTCCACAGTTAAAAGTACCTGAGGCACTTTTTTTTCCCCCACTTGTACTAAAATGATACAGCCAAAATTTCTAAAGAGAAGTCTAGCTTTGTTTGGAGGCTGTTTGCCTTTTTTTTTTTTCTTTCTTTTTTTATTGCTTTGCTAAAAGTGTCAGCTTGAAAGTAGGGCAGTGGGTCTGCCCAGAGGATCCCTTGTCAGGACACACAAGACTTGTGTTGCTGCCCTGTGAAAGTTCATCAGAATGGTCAGTTTAAGCAAACAGCATCTTTTAAACATGAATTTTGTGAAGGAAACTCTTTTGTTTTCTAAGTTACTTAATTCAAAATTAATGCCTTTTACTGAACTGTTAACTAAGAGATTGTGGCTTTCTGACCTGTCCTACAATGATATAAAAAGACCTGTATCCAAAATTCTAGGCAACTTTTCCATAATGTTATTGAAACGTAGGTTTGAAACACAGATGCAGCATAGTTTATTTACATTTACAGGCAGCACCAAATGAATATTTATCCAAATGATTCTGCAGCTCTTCAGTTAAGGGACTCCATGAGCTCTGAAAATAAATAGTTTCTGTTCAAAAATCTTAATGACAACTGACATATTTGTCATTTACTATCTCTTCAATCTTTTTCGTCTGCTAAGGATAGTTTCTCTCCGAGATCCTTCATCAATTAATTTGAATACTTCATTACATAACATTCCCCTTGCCACATCCTCTTAAAAAGCCATACCTGCAAAATTCCTTGAGGGATGGTTTTCTGCTGGTTTTCTGTTTGTTATTTTGGGTTCCTGTTGAATGATTGACACTTGTATTTTTCTCTAATTCTGCTTTTGGTTCTCTGTTTTCAACATTTACAAACCCCTATCATTCTGTTCAGCCCATATTTCCTTCCAGCATCTCATTCTCAAACAATTTTTTTTCAAGACACAAGCAGATTTAGAGATCTCCATTACTGATTTCTTCCCACTTCTGAAACAAAGGACATCTTGGGTATTTTCTCAGACCTTGGTGGATTGCATAAGCTGCTCTATTGCTTAGTGAAAACAGATTGAGATAATTAAAATAGCATATTAAAAGGAAAGTAAAAGGTAGAGCTAATGTATGGCTGTTGCTGGCAGCATCTGTGTTCCTCTCTAATGCATCATAATAAGTATTTGTGTCTAGTTCAAAGATATTTTCTGTGTTGCAGCAATGTCTCCATAACCTAATTTACCAACACAATGTTTTTGAAGCGACTGGTAAAAATAATGTTGCTAAAGGAAATTTTTCGTTTTTTCTAGTACTAAGAATCTCATTCATGTTTTCTGTTTTGTTGGATACAGTATCAATCTGTTTTTGCTTTACTTAAAAGACAGGCAAAAGTATTACATTTCACAGTATATCGGTCTTTCTGAATAAGAGGGAAGAACACACTAACAGTAATAACAAGTGTGCAGAATACAAAAAAACCCCCCTATTGTTGTACTCAGGTAAGCATTCTTTCCTGAAAATACTTCAGTAATTTTGCTTCCTGGTACATGAGTCTTTGGGTATATGAGGCTTTTCTACTAAAATACTTTTCTTTTTCTCTTTTATAAACACATTCTCTTGTTTCAGGAGAGTTAATAACATATTGCCATATGCTTGCAATCACTGAATATATAACTAAGGAAATTTAAATACTGTGCTATGTCTGGTACCCCATAAATTTCCCTCCTTGCCCCAACCATCACACGACCTCATCAAAGAGTTCAAGTTACAGAGCTCTTTGAAAGGTACTTATAATTTATACAATTCTGATTACCCTGACAGTGTCAAGAAACAGTTTTGGAAAGTCTGCAATTGCTTAAAGGAATGTCAACATCTTTTCCTCATGGGAGGAGGTTGTTTAAGCTTTGAAAAACAAAAAGCAAAAGACACTGAAAGAACCGTATAAAACATAAAATAAACTCATTGCACTAAATCAAGCAACGTTTGAGTTTGGCAAGTTCTGCTTCACTTATGTATTACTGAAAAATCAAAGTCTAGCAGTTGTCAGAAATGCATTTGAGTTTTCTGCATATTATTTAGTTGTAATTGTGAAGAGACTCAAATAATCTTAATCACCTTTACACACAGACATAGACATAAATGAAATTAATAAAAAACAGCCCAGTGTTGCACAAATGACAAAGAAGGATCTTCCAGTTCACAACGAGAAATATTTGTAGAAATGGAATGGAGGAGAAAGATTTCACATCAGTAGTAGTGGATTTGACACATCAGTACTTTTTAGCCTGGCAACAAAACAGTTATTAAATATTTTAGCTAAAAAATGGTAATTCTTCATAAACAATCCCTGACTTCTGCCAACGCATATGTACAGGGTGAGTGTTTGTGTTCTCACACATATTCAGCTATACATAGTTGTAAATTACTTTGATATAGGTCAGTTTAGTTTCTGACTGCAGATGATATTTTAGAATATTTTTTTGGTATAACTTCACAAACAGTCACTCTACCAAATCAGGTCCATCTGCTTTACTCACAAGTCATTTTAGTGACTATCCAGTAAATATGTTACTGTTCAAAAACCACAAAGCAAAGGGGATCCAGGAGTGGATCACAGTAAAAAGGAGGTGTGTCAAGTGACAGGCATATTTTGAAGAGCAGGTTGCCTCAGTGTGTCTCACTTTCAATATTGAACCAGCCCTGTTCTTGCTGATTACTCAGTGCCAGCTATCAACTGTCACTTACCCAGGTGGCAAACAGCTTACTGTGTAATTAATGGAAATTGTCTGTTTAATTGTAGCCAAGATCTGATCGAAACACTGGCAGGGAATGTTGAACAGATATTCTGGGAGCATTTCTCCTTGTTAGTTGTGCTGATTTGACTTCATCATCACCACACCACCTCCAGGCAGCAAAGATCTCAGGTGACAGCAGCCAGTTTCTGGAGTGAAGTGTGACCAAGTGAGATAAGACACTGCTAGGTGTTAGATTACCCCACATACACACTTCAATCCCCTTGCCTTCAAGGAGGAGTAGGAGCTCAGGCTTGCAGATACCACAAATCCATGCAGCAGCACTGTTTTAGCCTGGATTTAGATTGATGATTTAGCCTGAATTTCTGTGAAAGACCATTTTTTCCAAACCATAATTAATATAGAATGTTTTATGCTGTTGGCAAAAGATTTTACTTAAGAACTTCAGGAATACAGTAAAGGATGTTTTGGCCAGTTCTGCTGTGATTTCATAACTGAGAAATATGTCATATATGAACAGTTGGAGCAGTAGATGAAATATAAGTTTTGCAGGTATTTCCTGTCTGTTCCTTGACTAAAAATAAAATCATATTAGAGAGTGGTATTCTGGGTATCATTCCTTTCTTGAGTGCCTGATTAAGAAGGCAGAAAAATCCACACCAGCAGGTTGTGTCTGATATAAACCAGACTAGTTTAGCTGCTGTTCTCCATTCCTTGCAATTTTTTTTTAAGCCTTCCTGGTTTCATACAGAACTCACTTCTTCCTGAGAGAATAGTTAAAAAAGCTAGTTAGATAGAAACACTATCAGAAAAGGAGAGATGAATTCCTAGAGCATTTTGTGTGGCTGTTAACATGTTTCATTTGTGTTTGATTATCAGTTACACATACAGAGATTGGAAACACTTTTGCCATGAACCTGTCCTAAGCAGCAGTTTGTTCTCGAGCACATTCAAAAATCACGTGCCCCAGCATTTCAAATACAGAGCTCATTTTTAAATAAAGGGCTCCCATTCGCCACAGTATAATTTCAGGGGGATATGTGTCTACTTGGAGAACAATACAAACTAATTTTCCTTGCATTCATTTTAATATACCAGAGTAAAATAGATGCTGAGGTGTCTCAAACACAGCGATGACATTTGCCTCATTAGTTCTGGGAAAACTATCTGCTGGGCATGGAAGGGTTTGGAAGGAAGGGAGATGCCAGAAGTATCATCATGGGCAACACACAAAGGAAGGAGATGACATAACTGACAAGCACATGAATAGATGCCTTTAATGACCGCATGCAACATCAAGCAGCTTTATACAGCTTGGCATTTCTGTGGATTAATCTACTAATAGACCAAAGAATAGGGAAAAAAAAATCACTGGTCTCTTGTTTGGAGGGTTGTACAGTAGAGCAATTTTTTTGGTATACCACCAACAGCAATAAATGTTTGTGGAGAGAGAGAAAGAAAGAGAACATCAGTCTACAGCAGAAATAACATGACAGGGAGAATGGTAGTGTTTTGTTCCCACTCATGTCAGTCAGGTACTAGAAAGACTCAGAGTGGGATGAGTGTGGGGCAAAACAGATTTTGAGACAACAGGAAGTTGTCTTAACGCTTCCACTATTATTGGAAATTGGCATGACTTGCACAGCATCCAAAAGAGCTTTAGGGGAAAGTAATGAAACAGAATAATAAGCAGAGACTCAGCTGTTTTTTTCCATACACTAGTGCTAAATTTGACATAGGGAGCCAATATGACATGTAAGATATCACAAACAGAATGAATATCCAATGAGATGAATTGATGAAGTTTAGGAGTAGATAAGATCTCTCCCCATTACTGTAAGTGTAGTTTTACATCACCATTATATCATTTTTTTCATTTCTTTTTCCTCAGTCAGTTTCAAACCTGTCATTTAAAAGTGTGCAAGTCTTTTTACAGAAACAAATTCAGTCCCACGCATGCCCTGCTTAAGCTGCTCATTTGCAGAGCATGCTGTTTCAAATGTGATTTATTAGTAAAATGCATGCTTTAATGACTTGCCTTGTTTCTTAATTTATAAGCCTGGGTTGATGGCGGTTTTTCCTCTGTTAAAGTTTTCCGGATCTTATTGCCTTTTACGAGCAAAACAGTGGCCATTAATCAATGCAGTACACTTAGTTACACCAAGAACTCCCGGTTGTCCCAGAATTTGGGCAGGCAGCAGCTTTGTAGGACCAGCCTCAGCTGCCTGCTGCAGAACTGCACCCAAGATGAGCTGGGACTCGTGTCACCCTCATCTCCTCCCATTCAAAGTGAACAATATGATAATAAGGCAGCACGGTACAGACGGAGAGGCGAGTCTGAAAGGCTCAGATGAGGGTAAGAGGGAGCAGACCCTGTTTTCCATGCTCCACAGGGGTTGTTCTCCCTCTCTGTAATTCTAATTTAAACCATGCCTTTTTATCTTGAATTCAGGGTTGTGGAAGCAGAGGGAAAAGCTCCCCCCCATCTCCCCCAGCTCATACACTGGGACAATCTTAATGTTAAACCTGCTTTCACTGTACTGTCAGAACAGCTGTCTGAACCATATCAGCATTTTGCATGCATTGTAAACTCGGGGAAAAGAAAAATAAGTTAATTGAAAATGTGCTGCAGTTTGTGCCAGTCTTGTTCATGTCACCCTGAAAGAATTCCCACCCCTGACACACACTTCTTCAACTATTTACAATTTATCTGTGAGACTCAAGATTTTCACTGTGTAGAGTGTCGTTTCTTTACAAATGCATGGAAATACAAAATTTACCACATTTTTTGTTACTGGAATAGGTTTGAAAACCAAGGAAGACAGTTATGAAGTAAAATTTAGATTAAATTAATTAAGATTAGTTTGTCATCTTGTCCAGAGGGGTAGAACAAAGGTGACATTACTGAGTACAAGAGCAAGAAAAATATTTTTGCTTAACAATTTGCAATTCAACTATTTTCCACTTAGTCAAATTGAAAGTGCAGTTTCTTTGCTTCACTGGTATGAGTGTTTAGTGATGGAGCACTAACAGAGGGTCTATTGCACAACCTGCAAAACACTACAGAAGCCCTTCTGACAACTGGTGAACTGCAGCTCATTGAGCCCATGTCATAGAAAAGATAAACAGTGAAATATAACCAAATAAGCCTCTCCAAAACATACTGTCATAAACCATTAGACTGCCCAGGGGACTGGGATTACTGGAAGCGTCTCAAACAGCCATAGGTTTCCTCAGCTGTTATTAGATCTCCAGATATTAACCTGCCATCAATGGATCAAAAAGCTCAGCCAACTTTCGTCTTTCTCTTTTCCCCAGTCCCAAGCACCAAACAAATCCTCTAGTGAGCTTTGCTATTCAGAATTTCCCATTCCTTAAAAGGAACCAACCAAGCAATGATGGCAACAATACTGTAATTAAATTCACAAGAGGGCACTAAAAGTTTTTGCTAAAGGAATGAGATCTAAGAAGCTGTTCATACCAAAACCTCTCAGTAAACTATGAACTGTTCTACAGTTACGGTTGGTAGAACTTACCAACCTTCTTTTTAATGTTCCTCCTCGCCATATTGGAACATGAAAATACTGAAATATAAAAACAACCTCTATCAATATCAAGTTTTCCTGATGGGTCTCAAAACAGAAAGATTTCGAGAAAAAATAAAATTAAAAAAAAAAAATTACAAATCAAGTGATTGATTTGGAGAATAAAAGATTTAGAATTCCAAAATGGACTAACAGTTATCACCGGCATTTATAGCCTTCCAACAATCAAAAGGAAAAGATTCATTGCTGGAACCATGAAAGGCTATAGTATTTTAATGACTGCAGAAGAATTACCACAAGTAAGTATATAATCAAACTTTGCTCATTTACAAATTGGGGAGCAGCAGAGAAAGATGAATGGTGGGCTTGCTTCTGCTTATTAGAGACTTTTTTGTGTCAAGGCGTCAAAGGCAAAAAACCTAAAATCCAGTAGATATAGGTCTCCAGGGAGCACAGCGAGTCAGTGATTTTCTGATGAAAGTTTTTTTCCATAAAAAATTGGATTGCCTGAAGGAATATATGAACCAGTTTAGATGAGAAGACCCTTTATGGTTCAAAGAGGGAAAGGAGGGGAAAAAAACCCCATTTTCTCTTACCTTTAAATAAGCAAAATCTGTAAAAATTAGAGCACTTAACTGGAACACAGAACATTTCTCCCAACTTCATCCCAGAAATCTCTCCTAGCCACTAAGCTGCAAAGTAAGCTTGATTGTTAGAGAAGAGGAAGAGGAAGAGGA